>SKCR01038540.1:0-63415 GCA_019454045.1 Zanthoxylum bungeanum | reverse complement strand
ATGCCGATGGCTTCTGGGAAGCCGAGGAACAAGTCACAAGACATATGCCTTAACTGCGGCAAAAGAGGTCACTGGATGCGTGACTGCCGCATGAACAAGGCGATCAGAAGGAGATCAAGGCGGGCAAGGCACCGACCTCTGGTATGTTTGTTATTGAAATAAACATGGCTACTTCTAGTTTTAAAATTGGATTTTTGATTCTGGTTGTGGTTCTCATATATGTACTGATGTGCAGGATCTGCAGAACAGCAGGACTCTGGCTTCAGGGGAGATTGATCTATGAGTTGGAAACGGAACTCCTGTTGCTGTTTTGGCCGTGGGCACTTTTGTATTAGAACTGCCCTCGGGGCATGTACTTAAACTAAATGACTGTTATTATGTACCTAGTTTGACTAGGAATATTATATCTGTATCTTTGTTAACCCGAAATGGGTACAATTTTGTATTTAGAAACACTGGGTGTTATTTATATAAAAATGATGCAGAAATATGCACTGCAGTTGCAAATAATGGTCTTTATATTTTGAATATAAATGAATCTCCTACATATAAATTAACAAACAAAAGGCTTAAAAAGAGTGATCCAAATGATGAAACTTATATGTGGCATTGTCGTCTGGGACACATTAACAAGACTCGCATATCCACACTTTCGAAGAGTGGGTACTTGGACGGATTTGATCCAAATTCATATGACGTCTGCGAATCTTGCTTATTAGGCAAAATGCCTAAATCACCTTTTAGCGGTAAAGGTGAACCTGCCACTGAACTGTTAGCCCTCGTTCATAGTGACGTTTGTGGGCACCATGTCTAGCCAGGCTAGAGGTGGATATCGATACTTCGTAACCTTTACCGATGATGCATCACGTTACGGTTATGTGTATCTAATGACACACAAGTCGGAAACTTTTGAGAAATTCAAAGAGTTTCGACACGAAGTTGAAAAAAAAACAGGCAAGAGTATTAAGACATTACGGTCGGACCGTGGTGGAGAATACTTAAGTAATGAGTTTCAAGATTACCTGAAAGAATATGGTATTCTTTCACAGTGGACTCCTCCTGGAACACCACAATTAAATGGTGTGTCCGAACGGAGAAACCGTACCTTGTTGGACATGGTAAGGTCGATGATGAGTCGCACTGAGCTGCCAATTTCCTTCTGGGGATATGCATTAAACAGTGCAGTTCTTATTTTGAATAAGGTTCCGTCAAAGTCTGTTGAACAGACACCATATGAGATATGGACAGGTAAGAAACCGGGTTCTCATTCCTGAAGATTTGGGGTTGCTAGGCATACGTTAAACGTTTGGAAGGTACCAAACTTGAACCCAAATCAGATAAATGCCTATTCGTTGGATATCCTAGGGAAACCAAAGGATATTACTTCTATCACCCACAAGAGAACAAAGTATTTGTTGCTCTACATGCGGTTTTCCTTGAGAAGGAATTCCTAAATGCAGTGTTTAGTGGGAAGAAAGTAGAACTCGATGAAAGTCGTAGTGATACTGTTCTTGGCAATGAATTATCAACGGAACATGAACAGTCCATCTGGGATGAGACTGAACCACAATCTTCAAATACACAAGGACCGCGTAGGTCGGAGAGAGTCAGGGTAATACCTGAGAGGTATGGATTCCTGATCTCACCTCATGTAGATATTAATCTTATTGAGGATAATGAACCGGCTACGTATGAAGAAGCGATACAAGGTATCGAATCCGCTTTATGGCAATAAGCCATGAAGGCCGAAATGGATTCCATGTATACCAACCAAGTTTGGACACTGGTTGATGCACCAGAAGGAGTAAAGCCTATTGGATGCAAATGGGTCTTCAAGAAGAAGACTGACATGGATGGCAACGTACAAACGTACAAAGCTAGGCTTGTAGCGAAGGGATATCGTCAACGATGTATTGCTTATCGGCAATGACATTCCCATGTTAACGTCGGTGAAAGCTTGGCTTTCATTGAAATTCTCCATGAAAGATCTGGGAGGGGCAGCTTTTATTCTAGGAATAAAGATCTACCGGGATAGATCTAGAAAGCTACTTGGACTCTCCCAGAGTACATATATTGATAAAGTGTTGAAGAGATTCAACATGGATCAGTCCAAGAGGGGACTGTTACCAATATCACATGGCGTCTATCTATCTAGGGACATGTGTCCTAAAACACAAGATGAGAGAGACAACATGAGTCGGACTCCGTTCGCCTCGGCAGTCGGATCGATCATGTATGCCATGATATGTACACGACCTGATGTGTCCCATGCTTTGAGCATGTGCAGTCGATATCAGGCCGATCCAGGTAAAGATCACTGGATGGAGGTTAAGAGTATCCTTAAGTATCTTAACAGAACTAAGGATGCTTTCTTAATCTATGGAGATGGAGAACTTGAGGTATCTGGGTATACCGATGCAAGTTTCCAAACCGACAGAGACGACTTTAAGTCGCAATCTGGGTACATATTTTGTTTGAATAACGGAGCAGTGAGCTGGAAATCTTCCAAGCAAGATACTGTTGCCGATTCAACAACTGAAGCGGAGTACATTGCAGCAGCTGAAGCAGCAAAAGAGGCAGTTTGGATCCGTAAATTCCTAATTGGATTAGGAGTAGTTCCGTTAGCAGCTGAGCCCGTTCCATTGTATTGTGACAATAGCGGGGCTATAGCACAGGCTAAGGAACCAAGGTCTCATCAACGATCCAAACATGTTCTTCGACGATTCCATCTGATTCGAGAGATCATACATCGTGGCGATGTGAAGATCGAAAAGATCGCATCAGAGGATAATATTGCAGATCCGCTGACGAAGGCTATTCCTCGGGAAAAGTTTGAGCAACATGTACATAGTTCAGGTATTAGATGCTTGAGTGACTGGCTATAGGCCAAGTGGGAGATTGTTAGACAGTAATGACCCATAGCGTCACTATTTTGTAAATGATATTGTATTATTGTACAAAATTAACTATGTAGTAATGAAATTGCCTTTTACCGTTTTGTAATTTATTTACTTTGATATATAAATGGTAAAAGTCCCTATGATTAATTCCGGATTGAGATGATATGAGACAGTATCAATCCATAAAGGTTTAATCATTAAATATCCCTAGTCGTAGTATTATCGAGATTGGACATCGATAATGCGGAATAGACTAGTACTGCACTTGTGCGTGTTGTGAGGGCACAACAGCATAGTTCTCATATATTTGAGTATTGGATACTTATGCAAGTGCGGTAGGAGGTTGTGTTTTACCGATGGTACGGAAAACAGCTTCGCTCTGGATAGACCCCGCGGAATCCCATTGGTAGTATGTCTGCGTGTCTATGGGAGTCCGCTTCAGGGTAGGTGCATATGGTCTTAACCTGAGACTTGCATCGCTAGTACTTGCGACAATCGGTAGACTTTTGTTTTGGTCGTCCAGGGCTTTAACAGGTTCTGTGTACACCTCTTCTAGGTTTATCGGGAATCGTAGTGTATTGGGTGTGATGTCAAGACGGAAGTATCACTTCAGACATATGGAGATGATGATCGCGCAGGATACAAAACTAGTACTCTATAATGGTTGCAACCATCGGGATAATATGACAAGGTCAGGATTATCCGATTCAAAGAGACTAGTTGCTTGATGTCCGATATATGTATCGTACGGCGCAGACACATCTCCAGCCCCAGGCCTTACATGTGATCATCCGATACTGGATCAGTATACACTATACTACGGTATACTACGCCTGTTATAGATCTTATATTCCAATAAGAATATTTATGGAGAATTGGGTAGGCATGGCGTTTTGCTAGAGGCTAACCTTGTCTTGTAAATCGGTAAAAACGTAGTATTTGGTACGTACGTGTTCGGGTAATCTGACGGCCGTATTTACTGCCAACATATCCAGAGATCTCATGGGTCGCTTCCCGAAGATTCACCAATGACGTATGATTCAAACTCGATTAATCTTGGATTAATTATGGAGAGACTTTATCTTGGATAAAGTACTATACATAGAGAGAGAACGATTAATTTGGAATTAATCGTAAAATTATTATATTCGATATAATAATCGAAATTCGATTTCGACGCGAAATTAAAATTAGATTTTAATTCGGGCAAACGAGTTAATTTAGAATTAATTCGTTAGCGACGTAAATAATAATTTCGCTAGGCGCAATTATTTATTTAAATTCGATTTAATTAACGTCGCGACGTAAGTTCGGTATTTCGGAAATATCGAACCCGAACGCGTGAGTGCACGTGGGCCCACTTTCATTTGGAAACGTGTGGGGCCCACATGACTCATGTCATTTTATGCATTATTTAATTGTTAATACATTGCATGGTGATAGTGTACAATACACTCAATGGTTTTGCATGGAGTTTGAGTGTTTGACACTCTAAGCCATTGCATGATTTGTGTCATAAGTTTATTATTAATTTAATAAATATTAGGCATAAATATAAATTGATTTTTGTAACAAAAATCATATCACTCCTCTCTCTCACATTGCCGAAAAACAGATGCAGTTTTGGGCTCTCCATTTCTTCAATTTTTGTGGCAAGATTTGAAGAAGTTGTGCATTCAAAATCACAACAAAGGCTAGCACCTTCAAGGGATCATACATAGGTGTTATGGGAAACTAATCCTTGAGCTTGGAAGGATCAAACTTGACTTGGAGTCTCTCTTTTCTTCTTGGCCGAGAGCATCACTGCACAAAGGAGAAAATTTGTTTCATCAACGCATCCGCATTCCGATCTTTGTGAGTATGATTCCACCATACTTCAATATTGTTCATTCATTTATATGTTTTGTTTGCTCTTTTGATCTTGGGACATGGATTAGAATTTCCAACACAAAGCATATGAGACATCAGGTTGCGTACATATATTTCAATATACGATTTCTCGAAGAGTGCCAACAATTTTAGATATATCCCAGTAGATCCTTATTCCTAGAATAAAGGTTGTCTCCTCCCAATTAATTTACGGAGAATTTTCATGAAAGCCAAGCTTTCACCGATTTTATTATGGGAATATCATTTCCAAAAAATGATATGTCATCATTATATAGGACAATCATTGTCAGTGCGCTCCCTCTAACCTTCTTATATACAGAAGAATTATATTTGTTTTGAATTAAATCATATATCATTATGATCTTATCAAACGTTAGTTGCAAGAATGTAATGCTTGCTTCAATCCATATATGGATCGATTTAACTTACAAACCTTGTTTGCTTGTTTTGGTACGAAAAAACCATTAGGATGTTTATAAACATCCTCCAAAAGGTTTCCGTTGAGGAAAACGGTTTTGATGTTCAGCTGGCATATTTCATAAATGAAATATGCAGCATTAGCAAGAATTATCCAAATTGATTTAATCATGGCAACATGTAAAAGGTTTCATCGTAATCGACACAATGTTGATAACGATACCTTTTCGCTACAAGCCTAGCTTTCTACATTTGTATGTTGCCATCCATGTTTGTCTTCCTTGAAGACTCATGTAGTACCAATAGGCACAATGCCTTCCGGTACAACAACCAATGTCCAAACTTGGTTGGTATAAATGGAATCCATTTCGGACATCTTGGCACTTTGCCATAATAGGGAGTCGATACCTTGTATCACTTCCTCATACATAGCCGGTTCGTATTGCTCAATAAGATTGACATCTACATGAGGTGAGATCAGAAACCCATACCTCATAGGTTGTTTTCTGACTCTCTCTGACTTACGCGGTTCTTGTGTATTCGAAGATTGTGGTACAGTTTCATCCTTGATAAACTATTTTTTTTCCGTTAAAGAATCGGTGTCTGGAACAGTATTACTCTGATTTTCATAGAGTTTTACTTTCCTCCCACTTACCACTGCATATAGGTATTCCTTTTAGGAAAACCGCATTGAGAGCAATAATTAAATTGTTCTCTTGTGAGTAGTATAAGTACTATACTTTGGTTTCCCTAGGATAACCAATTACAAATTAGGCACTTATCCAATTTGGGTTCTAGTTTGGTATCATCCAAACTTATGCCCAGCATACCCAAATCTTCAGGAATGAGAAAACCTGGTATCTTTCCTGTTCATACTAATATGAAATATGTTTAACAAATTTTCATGGAACCTTATTCAAAATAAGTTTTGCACTGTTTTATGCGTATCCCTATAAGGAAAATGGTAGCTCAAAGCGACTCATAATTAATCTTACCATGTCCAACAAAGTTTGGTTTCTCTGTTCGGACACACCGTCAAATTGAGGTGTTCCGAGAGGAGTCCATTATGAAAGAATACTATACTCTTTCAAATAGTCGAGAAACTTATTGCTTAAGTATTTTCTACCATGGTCTAACCATGACGGTTTAATACTTTAGCCGGTCTGTCTGTCTACTTCGTGTCGAAAATTTTGAATTTATCAAAAGTTTCCGATTTATGTTTCGTAAGAAACATATAACTATAACGCAATGCCGCATCCGTAAAGGTTACGAAGTATTCATATCCACCTCTAGCCTAGCTAGACATGGGCCCACTTACGTCACTATGAACGAGGGCTAACAGATCGGTTGCACTTGCATTTTTACCAAGTAAAAAAAATGTGTTTTAGGCACTTTGCCTAATAAACTAGATTCGTAGACATTGTTTGAATTATAATCAAATCCATCCTAGTATCCACTCTTTGAAAGTGTGGATATACGAGTCTTGTTAATGTGTCATAGACAACAATGCCACATATAATTCTCATCTGATTAATTCAGTTTGAGCTATTTGTTTGTCACGTTATACGTTTGAGATTCATTTATATTCAAAATATAAATACTGTTATTCACATCTAATGTGTTTATCTCAATATCATCTTTATAAAATAAAACACTTAGTGTTCTAGAATATAAAGGTATACCCGTAACGGGTTAAACTTAGATATAGAGATAATGTTTCTAGTCAAACTATGTACATTTTAACAGTTTCCTAATATAGGCACATACCTAAAGGGTAGTTCCTAAACTTAGGTTTCTATGATTAAAACAGTGACTTTCGTCCCGTTTTCAACTCGCAGGGGGATCTCAACTGAAGTCAGTCTTCTACTAATCAACAGATTCTGCACATCAGTACATATTTATGTACCACATCTAGTATCAAAAATCCAATTTTGAAACCAGTAGCGAACATGTCTATGACAAACATACTTGAAGCCGGAGCCTTGCCTCGCCTTCTCTTCCTTCATATCTGCCTTGTCCATACGGCAGTCACGCTTCAGTGACACCGTTTTCCATATTTTAGGCAGACATCTTGGGATATGTCATTTGTATTCCAAGAAGACTGTGATGATTTTGCCTTTGCCCCTTTTAGAAGCTTTAGCTCTGCCTCCTTGAGCATAGCCATCAACTCTCCAAGATTTTACTCTTGGTTCATAATGAACCTGCCCCAACTTTTAGGTAGAGACTATAAGATCAAATCTTTGGTAGTCTCGGCCACGTAGGTAATGCCCAGCTAACCTAGCTGATCGATGTCAGCAATCATCTGCGACACCCAGAAAAAGCTTCTTTTGCAATTAGTTCTTCTAAGATCTAAAAATATATATATGAAGATCCTTCAATTTCAACATCATGGTTTACGGATCTAATCCTTAATTCTGACGAAGAAATTAGGGAGTTATTGCGCTAAGCATAACAGATTGAGCACTAAAGTTTTCATCACCATGAGTCTTCCAAAACTCACGCTCCACTATTTGCTCAACTCCGGGCTCAAGCCCGAGATGTCACTCTATCAAATAGAATAACTTCTCAGTTCCCAGGATTATGTTCTAAATGCTAATCTTTCAGTTATCTTGATTCCAATAGTCCAACTATCCAATCAACGATTTCGGGTAAAATATAATGATTACTATAGTCTAATTATATATAATCAACTATAATTTGATTGGTTAAATTCAAATATATTGATTACTATAATCCAATTATATAATCAACTATAAATGAAGTAGTTTGAATATAGTCCAACTGTTTAATTAAAACAACAATTAAATATTAGTCCAACTAATATATTTATTAATAAATAATGACGAAAAATGAAATGAGCGCGTATTGGCAAGTATCTAAACGAAATTACAAAATTAATACTTGCCTCCTACTATTTTTCGGCGAGCCTCTAACCATCTGTTGAGTACACGAGAAACCTAGTTCCTAGTGGGCTAGGATCCTGTTAAATAACACACAACCTTGACTATGGCCAACAAGCTGTATGATATTTAACTAGGTAGATCTCTAAGATCAATTGGATTTCATCCAATTCCTAGATTCAGTAGGAGGACATCCAAGTCTGAAACATATATCTAATATATGCCAATATATCCGATATATTCCCTAACATTTTTTCCTCTAAATCAACTAAGCCTTGTCTTTGGCACAACAAGCTTAATGATTCCAGTTAAGCGGGACCCATTGACCTTGGAAAGCTTCGTAATCGATGTCGATGGACAAGAAGTGATCTTGACTTTGGCCAACAAATCACAACATGGACAAGACATGCGATATGGAACAAAGCCTTCATGATTCAAACACATCCGCGATGGACAAAGGTCTTGACTTTGGCCAAAAAACCAGTGCCAATCTTGGATCTTGAGAATGAATCATTCAATGGAAGGAAAATGCTTAATATTTGTTGAGGGTTTTTTGCGTAATTGGCAACCAATTAATTATCTTTGATTAGGTCTCATCATACACCCTTAAGCATGCATTCTAAAAGCATAATAAGGCACGGTAAATAAATTAATAATGATATGCGGATGGATCTATAAAACATTTTGTTCCTAGAACAAATATGTCCCTTTCCTGTCCCCGGCTAGCACTATTCTTACTTCTACCCAATTACATAACACTTCTAAAGAAACCTCATTTACTTTGAGGGGAATAGGTGAGAAGAGAAATACAAAGAGTCAAGAGGTAATAGGCTGGACACGCAGGTCCAATTTAATAAATTCTAAATTTATTACAATAATTTCCAAAATTGCCCTCACCCATCTAATTTCCATCAGATATACATTATTCATACATCACATCCATGTATTCACATAAAGTATGTTATCAATCAATCTAATCCAAATAATTAATCTTTAATTAATGATCATCCAATGTTCAAACAACGATTTGATTTGCGCGAGTCCAACTCGTTTTAAGAATAAGTACTCAAAGTACGTATTCTTGAATTATATCGAACTACAATATGAAATTCAATTTAATTCGTATTCAATACCAATTCTTTATTTAATTCCCAATTAAATAATTACACTTTTTAATGTGCCTTTACGACTTAGATTCTAAATCTAATCTTAATGGGTCTCGAAGCCCAATTAACATCCAATGTCAATTTAATTAAAGTCCAGTGGGCTTTCAATTAATTTATAAAGGCATGGACTTTGACAACAAAAGCCCAATAAGGAATCACCCTTTGCCAAAAATCAATTTAGGCCCATTAGGCCCAATCATCATATTTGGACTTTATGGAAATGGTTTTAGGCCCAATTGGATCCAACCAATTAACCTAAACCAAATTTGGCCCAACCAAGCCCATTATGCCCAAATACAACATTAATAGCCCAATTCCAAATTAAGCCTAGTTAATTAAATTCCAATATTCCCAATTGTTGAGTTTCTAAGGTCAAACCAAGATCGATTTTAGCGTAAAACATGTGAATACAACAAAGAAGTATGGCATAATCATACTTACATTGATCGGATTTTGATGCGATGAACACAAAATCTTTTTGCTCCTCCATGAAGCTCTCGGCAATGGCTCCCTTTTGTGCTCTCCAAGTTTCGGTCAAGCTCCATGCTTGGGTGTGGATTCCATGCCCATGGGTGGGTTTCCCTATCACCTTTGTATGACTCCTAATGTGTGCTAGCACATGTGAAAATTTGCAACAAATCTTCACATTTACTTTTTCCAACTCTCGGCATTGTTAAAAATGGAGAATGAGAGAATTTGGCCCTTGGCCGAATGGGAGGGAGAGAGATGAAGAGAAGTTGTGTTTGTGTGTTGTGTGTATGGTATTTGATTTTTTTTAAAAAAATACCAATTCACTCATTTCCAAAAAGGTACAAGGCAATTAAGCCTTCCAACAACTCACATCACTCATGAATAGTGACTGGCATCACATCACTCAAAGTGACAAGGCATCCATCACTTGAATGACTAATGATTTGACACTTGTTGTGACTTGTGGGCCGCACTTGATTCGAAATGCGAGTGGGACTTCAAACACTCTCGGGCTCGAATTCGCTAATTCCGAATTAATGAATTTTCCGTTGTGGGGTAATTAAATCAAATTTAATTAAATAATTATGCCTAGCAAAATTACTATTCACGTCCCTAACGAATTAATTCTAAATTAACTCATTCGCCCGAATTAAAATCTAATTTTAATTCCGCGTCGAAATCTAATTTCATATAATATATCGAATATATTATTTTATCGATTAATTCCAAATTAATCGTTCTATCTTTTTAAATAATATTTTATCCCATATAAAATATCTCCGTAATTAATCCTAGATTAATTTTCTCTCTTATCTAATTAATCCCAGATTAATTATGTGTGAGTCATACGTCATCGGTGAATCTTCGGGAAGCGACCCATGAGATCCCCGGATATGTTGGCAGTAAATCTGGTTATCGGACTGTCCGAACACGTACGTACCTAGTACTACGTTTTTACCGATTTACAAGACATGGTTGGCCTCTAGGAGAGTACCGTGCCTACCCAATTCTCTAGAAATATTCTTAAAGGAATATGTAATCTTTATCAGGCATAGTATACGTAGTATTGCGTATTGCGATCCAGTATCGGATGTCGCGTGCTAGGGCTGAGGCTGGAATTGTGTCTGCCCCGTACGAAGCACATCTCAGATCTCTGGTAACTAGTCTTTATAATCGGATAAACATGACCTAGTCATAATATCCCGATAGCTGCAGCATATAAGAGTACCAGTTACGTATACTACGTGATCATCATCTCCACTATGACTGGAGTGATACTTCCATCTCGACATCACACCCAATACACTACGATTCTCAATATACCCAAAAGAGGCGTACACAGAACCTATTAAAGCCCTGGACGACCAAAACCAAAGTATATTGATTGTCGCAAGTATTAGCGGTGCAAGTCTCAAGTTAAGATCAAATACACCTACCATGATTCGGACACCCATAGACACATAGTCATACTACCAATGGAATTCCGAGGGGTTTATCCAGAGCGAAGCTGTTTCCGTACCATCGGTAAACACAACCTCCTATTACACTTGCATGAGTATCCAATACCCAAATATATGAGAACTATGCCATTATGCTCCCACAATGCGCACAAGTGTAATACTAGTCTATTCAGCATTATCGATGTCCAATCTCGATAATACTACGACTAGGGAAATTTAATGATTAAAACTTTGTGGATTGATACTGTCTCATATCATCTCAATCCGGAACTAATCATAAGCACCTTTTATCATTTATATATCTTAGTAATCTAATTACAAATGATAAAAGAGCAATTTCCTTTGTCACATAGTTAATTTGTACAACAACACCATGATCTGTACAAATAGTGATGCTATGGGTCATAATTATCCAACAATCTCCTACTTGGCCTATAGCCAATCACTCAAGTGTCCTACACCCGAACTATGTACGGTTCGCTCAAACTTCTGCTGAGAAAATGCTTTCGTCAGCGGATTTACAGTGTTATCATCTGATGCGATTTATTCGATCATCACATCGCCATGATGTATGATTCGAACGAATCTGATGAATATTTGAAGTATATATCTGGATCGTTGTGTTAGTGTTCCTAGAACATGCCAAGGATCTAATAAGCATGAAAACATGTGATTAAGATCATTATAAGTTACGGAATATACTTACAACGAACAAATTTGAGCTTTTAAAATTTGAGTAGAAGATGATCTCCAAGATCCAACCTTTGAAGATTCTAAGCTTTGAGTTAGGAATGAAGATCTCCAAGATCCAACCTTTGTGTTGATTCCAAGCTTTGAGTTGCTTCCCTATCACCTTTGTTGATTCCTTGAAGTGCTAGCTAACTTGATTATGCCACAAAATCAAAGAGAAGAAGAACAAGAAGCTCACACCCAAACCATGTGTATTAGGGTTTCTGTTTTGTTCAAGTGTTACAAAATGAGAGAGAGAGATACCTTTTGGTAAAAACCAATTTACCCTTTTCACCTAAACAAGGTGGTTGGGTAAATGGTTTAACCAAAACCATTCCAAGGTGGTTGGAAAGTAAATGGTTTGGCATAAATGCCAACTACCCTCCCAACTACCTTATGTGAAGTGGGCCCCACATTTGAATTCAAAATTCAAATGTCTCTACAAATATTTACCACGGCTCGGATCCGTTTAATCCGATTAAATGAACTTTCGTCGCTAAATAATTAAATCTAATTTAATTAAATAACGACGCCTCACAAATATATTACTAACGTCGTTTATGAATTAATTCTAAATTAATTCGTTCGTTCGTATTAAAGTCCGACTTTAATTTGGTAATGAAATCCAATTCATATTAATATATCTGATATATTAATTTTAGCCCATACGAATAAATTAAATAGAAAAATCAAATTTAACTATTAAATTTATTTTACCGATTAATTCCAAATTAATCGCGTTCTCTCTCTTCTGAATACATTTAATCCCAGATTAAATAAAGCTTCAATTAATCCCAGATTAATTTTCTCTCTCTTAATTAATCCCAGATTAATTCTAATCGAGTCAACTGTCATCGGTGAATATTTGGGAAGTGATCCAAGAGATCTCTAGATATGTTGGCAGTAAATCCGGTTATCGGACTATCCGATAAAGTGAGTACCTCGTACCACATGCTTACCGATTTACAAGTCATGGTTGGCTTCTAGCAAAGCACCATGCCTACCCAATTCTCCAGAAATATTCTTACTGGAATATATATAATCTATGTCAGGCGTAATATACGTCGTATTGCATATAGCGATCCAGTATCTGATGTCACGGGCAAGGCCTAGGGCTGGAATAGTGTCTGCCCCGTACGAAGCACATATCGGATATCAAGCAACTAGTCTATTTGAATCGGATAATCATGACCTTGTCATATTATCTCGATGGTTGCAACACTATAGAGAACTAGTTCTGAATCCCTGCGTGATCATCATCTCCATATGTCTTGACATCACATCCAATACACTACGATTCTCAATAAACCTAGAAGAGGCATACACAAAACCTGTTAAAGCCCTGGATGACCAAAACCAAAGTTTAACGATTTTTGCAAGTACTAGCGATGCAAGTCTCAAGTTAAGACCAAATACACCTACCCTGAAGCGGACTCCCATAGACACTTATACATACTACCAATGGGATTCCGCGGGGTCTATCCAGAGCGAAGCTGTTTTCCATACCATCGGTAAAACACAACCTCCTATCGCATTTGCATAAGTATCCAATACTTAAACATATGAGAACTGTGCCGTTATGCCCTCACAACGCGCACAAGTGCAATACTAGTCTATTCCGCATTATCGATGTCCAGTCTCGATAATACTACGACTATGGATATTTAATGATTAAACCTTTATGGATTGATACTGTCTCATATCATCTCATTCCGGAACTAATCATAAGGACTTCTACCATTTCTATATCAGAGTAAATAAATTACGAAACGGTAAAAGGCAATTTCATTACTACATAGTTAATTTTGTACAAAAACAAAATGTCTTTTACAAACATTGACGCTATGGGTGATAATTGTCTAACAATCTCCCATTTGGCCTATAGCCAGTAACTCAAGCATCTAACACCTGAACTATATATATGTTTCTCAAACTTCTGCTGTGAAATAGCTTTCGTTAAAGGATCTACAATGTTATCATCTGATGCGACCTTCTCGATCTTCACATCGCCACGATGTATGATCTCACGAATCAGATGGAAACGTCGAAGAACATGCTTGGATCGTTGATGAGACCGCGGTTCCTTAGCCTGCGCTATAGCCCCGTTATTGTCACAATACAATGGAATGGGCTCAACTGCTAACGGAACTACTTCTAATCCATTTAGGAATTTACGGATCCAAACTGCCTCTTTTGCTGATTCAGCTGCTACAATATACTCCGCTTCTGTTGTTGAATAGGCAACAGTCTCTTGCTTGGAAGATTTCCAGCTTACTGCTCCGTTGTTCAAACAAAATATGTACTCGGATTGCGACTTAGAGTCGTCTTTATCGGTTTGGAAACTTGCATCGGTATACCCAGTTACCTCAAGTTCTCCATCTCCATAAACTAAGAAAGCATCCTTAGTTCGTCTAAGATACTTAAGGATGTTCTTAACCGCCATCGAGTGACCATCACCTGGATCGGCCTGATAGTGACTACACATGCTCAAAGAATACGAGACATCAGGTCGCGTACATATCATCGCATACATGATCAATCCGACTGCCGAGGCGAATTGTATCCGACTTATGTAGTTTCTCTCATCTTGAGTTTTAGGACACATGTCCTTAGATAGAGTGATGCCATGTGACACTGGTAACAGTCCCTCTTGGACTGATCCATGTTGAATCTTTTCAACACTTTGTCAATGTACGTGCTCTGGGAGAGTCCAAGCAGCTTTCTAGATCTATCCCGGTAGATCTTTATTCCTAGAATATAGGCTGCTTCTCCCAGATCTTTCATGGAGAATTTTAATGAAAGCCAAGCTTTCACCGATATTAACATGGGAATGTCATTACCCATAAGCAATACATCATCAACATAACGGACAATAAAAGTCAGTGTTCTCCCACTAACCTTCTTATATACACAAGGATCATCTTCGTTTTGAATGAAATCATATTCTTTTATCATCTCAACAAAACGTTGGTTCCATGACCGCGATGCTTGCTTCAGTCCATAAATGGACCGATTTAACTTACAAACCTTGTTTGCAAGTTTAGGCACTATAAAACCGTCAGGCTGTTGCATATAACCATCCTCCAAAAGGTTTCCGTTAAGGAAAGCGGTTTTAACGTCCATCTGCCATATCTCGTAATCGAAATATGCAGCAATAGCAAGCATTATCCGAATGGATTTAATCATGGCAACATGTGAGAAAGTTTCGTCGTAATCGACACCATGTCATTGAAGATACCCCTTCGCTACAAGCCTAGCTTTGTACGTTTGTACATTGCCATCCATGTTGGTCTTCTTCTTGAAGACCCATTTGCATCCAATAGGCTTTACGCCTTCTGTTGCATCAACCAGTGTCCAAACTTGGTTGGTACATATAGAATCCATTTCGGACTTCATGGCTTCTTGCC
The DNA here is from genome assembly GCA_019454045.1 of Zanthoxylum bungeanum. Classification (NCBI taxonomy): domain Eukaryota; kingdom Viridiplantae; phylum Streptophyta; class Magnoliopsida; order Sapindales; family Rutaceae; genus Zanthoxylum; species Zanthoxylum bungeanum. The sequence continues at coordinate 48,075 of SKCR01038540.1, read as the reverse complement.
ATAAAGCGGAATCGATATCTTGTATCGCTTCCTCATACGTAGCCGGTTCAGTATCCTCAATGAGATTAATATCTACATTAGGTGAGATCATAAACCTATACCTCTCAGGTTGTATCCTGACTCTCTCCGACCTACGCGGTCCTTGTGTAATAGAAGATTGTGGTACAGTCTCATCCCAGATGGACTGTTCTTGTTCCATTGAGGATTCTATGCCAGAAACTGTATCACTCCAATTTTCATCGAGTTCTACTTTCCTCCCACTAACCACTGCATTTAGGAATTCATTCTCAAGGAAAACCACATGTAGAGCAACAAATACTTTGTTCTTTCGTGGGTGATAGAAGTAATATCCTTTGGTTTCCCTAAGATATCCCACGAATAGGCATTTATCCGATTTGGGCTTGAGTTTGGTACCTTCCAAATGTTTGACGTATGCCCAGCATCCCCAAATCTTCAGGAATGAGAAACCCGGTTTCTTTCATGTCCATATTTCATACGGAGTCTATTGTACAGACTTTGAAGGAACCTTATTCAAAATAAGAACTGCACTGTTTAATGCATATCCCCAGAAGGAAATAGGTAGCTCAGTGCGACTCATCATAGACCTTACCATGTCCAACAAAGTTCGGTTTCTCCGTTCGGATACACCGTTCAATTGCGGTGTTCCAGGAGGAGTCCAATGTGAAAGAATACCATATTCTTTCAAGTAATCTAGAAACTCATTGCTCAAGTATTCGCCACCACGGTCCGACCGTAATGTCTTTATACTCTTGCCTGTCTGTTTTTCAACTTCGTGTCGAAACTCTTTGAATTTCTCAAAAGTTTCCGACTTGTGTCTCATAAGATACACATAACCATAACGCGATGCATCATCCGTAAAGGTTACAAAGTATTCATATCCACCTCTAGCCTGGCTAGACATGGGCCCACATACGTCACTATGAATCAGGGCTAACAGTTCGGTGGCGCGTTCACCCTTACCGCTAAAAGGTGATTTAGGCATTTTACCTAATAAGCAAGATTCGCAGACGTCATATGAATTTGGATCAAATCCATCCAAGTACCCACTCTTCGAAAGTGTGGATATGCGAGTCTTGTTTATGTGTCTCAGACGATAATGCAACATATAAGTTTCATCTTTGTTACTTGTTTTGAGCCTTTTGTTTGTTACATTATATGTTTGAGATTGATTTATATTCAAAATATAAAGACCATTATCAGCATCAGCAGAACATATCTCAAAATCATCTTTATAAACAAAACACCCAGTGTTTCGAAATACAAAAGTGTACCCGCATTGGGTCAAACAAGATACAGAGATAATATTCCTAGTCAAACTAGGTACATAATAACAATCTGAAAGTTTAAGTACATGCCCCGAAGGCAGTTCTAAAACAAAAGTGCCAACGGCCAAAACTGCGACTGGTGCCCCATTTCCGACGCGTAGATAAATCTCCCCTGAGGCCAGTCTCCTGCTTTTCTGCAGATCCTACACATCAGTACATATATGAGTACCACAACCAGAATCAAAAATCCAATTTTTTAAACTAGAAGTAGTCATGTTTATCTCAATAACAAACATACCTGAAGCCGGTGCCTTGCCCGCTTTAATCGTCTTCTGGAGCGTCTTGTACTCGCGGCAGTCACGCTTCCAGTGACCCAAGTAGCTCATCAGGTTTGGGCTTAGGCCTAAGAGGTCTCTGTATAGTATATAGCAGCCTCTCGGCTCCAAGGACTATCCTTAGATTCATTTCCCAATCGGCAAAGTTCGTGCCCTTGAAGACATTTTCGCCCATGATAATGTCTCGGATATTTCCCTTTCTAGTCATCTTGACTATGATAGTCCAACTATCTAGTCAACGATATTTGGGTACATTCTAACTGTTACAAGAAAAATAACATTGTATTAGTCCACCCTAAATAATTTTGATGAAATAATTTGAAAGCGCGTAAAGCTAAGTATCTGAATGAAATTGTAAATTCAATACTAGCCTCCCACTATTTTTTCGGTGAGTCTCTAACCCTCTGTCGAGTACTTGGGAAACCTAGTTTCCTAGTGGGCTAGGATCCCGTTAAATAACACACAACCTTGACTTTGGCCAACAAGCTGTATCATATTTAACTAGGTAGATCTCTAAGATCAATTGGATCTCATCCAATTCCTAGATCCGGTAGGTGGACCTCTAAGTCCGAAACATATATACAATATATATGCCAATATATCCAATATATTTTCCCCAGCCTTTTTCCTCTCAATCAACTAAGCCTTGGCTTTGGCACAACAAGCTTAATGATTCCAGTTAAGCGGGACCCATTGACAAGGAAAGCTTCATAATCAATGTCGATGGACAAGAAGTGATCTTGACTTTGGCCAACAAATCACGACTTGGACAAGACACCGATATGGAACAAAACTCTCATGATTCAAACACATCCGCAATTGAAAAAGGTCTTGACTTTGGCCAACAAACCAATGCCAACTTTGGATCTTGAGTAAGAATCACTCAACGGAAGGAAAATTGCTTAATATGTTTTGAGTGTTTTTCGAGCAAAATTGGCAACCAATTTATTATCTTTGTTAAGGTCTCATCATACACCCTTAAGCATGCTTCTAAAACATCATAAGGCGCAAAAAGTAAATTAATAATGATATGCGGATGGATATGTCACAAATTGTTCATAGAACAAATCACTCCCTTTCTTCTCCCCGGCTAGAACTATTCTAACTTCTACCCAATAACAAATTACAATAATGAAACATCATTTACATTGAGGGGAATTGGTGAGAAGAGAAATACAAAGAATAAGGAGATAAAAGGCTGGACACGCAGGTCCAAATTAATAAATTCTAAATTTATTACAATTTCCAAAATTGCCATCGCCCTTCTAATATCCATCCGATATACATTATTCATACAACACATTCATGTAATCATACAAAACATGTTATTCAATCAATCTAATCCAATTAATTAATCTTTGAATTAATGACCATCCAATATTCAAACAACGATTTGATTTGCGCGAGTCCAACTCGTTTGAGAATAAATACTTTTAAGTACGTATTCTTGAAATTATATCGAACTACAACTTTAAATCTAATTTATTTGTATTCAATACTAATTCCATTTTAATTCCAAATTAAACACTTACACTTATTTATTTTCCTTAAAGACTTGGATTCCAAATCCAATCTAAATTGGTCTCAAAGGCCCAATAACATCCAATGTCCTTTTAATTAAAGTCCAATGGGCTTTTAATTGATTCTTAAGGCCTGGGCTTTGGCACTAATGGATCAAACCCAAAATTCCAAGGCCCAATAGGAATCACCCTATTGCCAACAAATCAATTTAGGCCCATTAGGACCAATTAAATTCTTTAAAGTGCCAAGTGATGTATTTGGACTTTATGGAAATGGTTTTGGGCCCAATTGGATCCAATCCAAAAGTCCAAAACCAAACTTGGTCAAACCAAGCCCATTAAGCCCAAATACACACTTTTAGCCCAATTCATTTTTAAAGGCTTATTAACATAATTATAATATTCCAAATATCACAATTATTTTAATTAAAGTGTATTAGCCATGATTAATTAATTAAACTCAATATTTCCAAAATACCAATTAACTTAATTAATCATGCTTAAACCAACAATTTATGCTCAACACAAATTGAAGCCAAAATTCATCATTTCATGCTCAACACAATTGAATCCAAAATACATCATTTCATGCTCAACATGCTCTTTGATTTTAACATAAACATTATTGACTTTGATTCTAATCCAATCAAACCAACAATCAACATTTAAACATGCATTTAAACACATTATTTCATGTTATAAAAATAAAAAAACTACAGTCCACTACACTGTGAAGATTCGGCCAAGGTAGGGTTTTTTTAATTTTTGATTCATTTGATTTATTTCAAATATAATCATACATAGCTCTAAGTTATCATATTCTAAGCATGCTCAAAGCATCAATTTGAAAGAATCATGTTCAAAACATAAAAGGCCCAAATTTTAGGCTCAAGAACCCTAAAAATTTTCATGCTTAAAATTGGCTCATGATACCATTGTTAGTGTTCCTAGAACATGCCAAGGGTCTAATAAGCATGAAAACATGTGATTAAGATCATTATAAGTTGTGGAATATACTTACAACGAACAGATTTGAGCTTTTAAAATTTGAGTAGAAGATGATCTCCAAGATCCAACCTTTGAAGATTCCAAGCTTTGAGTTAGGAATGAAGATCTCCAAGATCCAACCTTTGTGTTGATTCCAAGCTTTGAGTTGCTTCCCTATCACCTTTGTTGATTCCTTGAAGTGCTAGCTAACTTGATTTTGCCACAAAATCAAAGAGAAGAAGAACAAGAAGCTCACGCCCAAACCATATGTATTAGGGTTTGTGTTTTGTTCAAGTGTTACAAAATGAGAGAGAGAGATGCCTTTTGGTAAAAACCAATTTACCCTTTTCACCTAAACAAGGTGGTTGGGTAAATGGTTTCACCAAAACCATTCCAAGGTGGTTGGAAAGTAAATGGTTTGGCATAAATGCCAACTACCCTCCCAACTACCACATGTGAAGTGGGCCCCATATTTGAATTCAAAATTCAAATGTCTCTATGAACATTTACCGCGGATCAGATCCGTTTAATCCGATTAAATGAACTTTCGTCGGTAAATAATTAAATCTAATTTAATTAAATAACGACGCCTAGCAAATATATTACGAACGTCGTTTACGAATTAATTCTAAATTAATTCGTTCGTTCGTATTAAAGTCCGACTTTAATTTCGTAATGAAATCCAATTCATATTAATATATCCGATATATTAATTTTAGCCCATACGAATAAATTAAATAGAAAAATAAAATTTGACTATTACATTTATTTTACCGATTAATTCCAAATTAATCGCGTTCTCTCTCTTCCGAATACATTTAATCCCAGATTAAATAAAGCTTCAATTAATCCCATATTAATTTTCTCTCTCTTAATTAATCCCAGATTAATAAAGCTTCAATTAATCCCATATTAATTTTCTCTCTCTTAATTAATCCCATATTAATTCTAATCGAGTCAACTGTCATCGGTGAATCTTTGGGAAGCTACCCAAGAGATCTATGGATATGTTGGCAGTAAATTCGATTATCGGACTATCCGATAAAGTGAGTACCTCGTACCACGTGCTTACCGATTTACAAGACATGGTTGGCTTCTAGCAAAGCACCGTGCCTACCCAATTCTCCAGAAATATTCTTACTAGAATATATATAATCTATGTCAGGCGTAGTATACGTCGTATTGCGTATAGCGATCCAGTATCCGATGTCACATGCAAGGCCTGAGGCTGGTATAGTGTCTGCCCCGTACGAAGCACATATCGCATATCAAGCAACTAGTCTCTTTGAATCGGATAATGATGACCTTGTCATATTATCTCGATAGTTGCAACACTATAGAGAACTAGTTCTGAATCCCTGCGTGATCATCATCTCCATATGGCTGAAGTGATACTTTCGTCTTGACATCACATCCAATACACTATGTTTCTCAATAAACCTAGAAGAGGCGTACACAGAACCTGTTAAAGCCCTGGATGAGCAAAACCAAAGTTTACCGATTGTCGCAAGTACTAGCGATGCAAGTCTCATGTTAAGACCAAATACACCTACCCTGAAGCGGACTCCCATAGACACATATACATACTACCAATGGGATTCCGCAGGGTCTATCCAGAGCGAAGCTGTTTTCCGTACCATCGGTAAAACACAACCTCCTATCGCATTTGCATAAGTATCCAATACTTAAACATATGAGAACTATGCCGTTATGCCGTCACAATGCGCACAAGTGCAATACTAGTATATTCTGCATTATCGATGTCCAGTCTCGATAATACTACGACTATGGATATTTAATTATTAAACCTTTATTGATTGATATTGTCTCATATCATCTCAATCCAGAACTAATCATAAGGACTTCTACCATTTCTATATCAGAGTAAATAAATTACGAAACGGTAAAAGGCAATTTCATTACTACATAGTTAATTTTGTACAAAAACACAATGTCTTTTACAAACAGTGACGCTATGGGTCATAATTGTCTAACACGTTGATGAGACCATTAATTCTTTAGCCTGTGTTGTAGCCTAGCTCAGCTGCTAACAGAACTACTCCTAATCTAATTAGGATTATTATCAATCCAAAAGGCTTCCATTGTTGCCTCAGTTGCAGCAATATTCCGCTTTTGTTGTTTATTCGGCAACAGAATCTTGCTCGGAAGATTTCCAGCTCACTATTCCGTTATTCAAACTTTATAGTACCTTTATTACGACTTATTGTCATTTTTATCGGTTAGGAAACTTGCAACGGTGAGCCCAGTCATTTCAAGTTCTCATTCTCCATAACTTAAGAAAGCATCCTTAGTTCATCTAAGATACTTAAGTATTTTCTTAATTTCAATACAGTGACCATCACTTGGATTGGCCTGATTGTGACTCCATATGCTCAAAGCATATGAGACACCAGGTAGCGTACATTTATTTCAATGTACGAGTTTTCGGAGATTGCCAATAACTTTTAGATCTATCCCAGTAGATCATTATTCCTAGAATAAAAGTTGTTTCTCCCAAGTATTCTACGGAGAATTTTCATGAAAGCCAAGTTTTCACCGATTTTATTATGGGAATATCATTTCCAAGAAATGATATATCATCATTATTTAGGACATTCACTGTCAGTGCGCTCCCACTAACCTCCTTATATACACAAGAATCATTTTCATTTTGAATTAAATCATATACCATTATTATTACATCAAAATGATAGTTCCAAGAACCCAATGTTTGCTTCAATCCATACATGGATCGAATTAACTTGCAAACCTTGTTTGCTTGTTTTAGTACGGCAAAACCGTCAAGATGTTGTAAACATCCACCAAAAGGTTTCCGTTAAGGAAAGCAGTTTTGGCATTCAGCTGCCATATTTCATAAATGAAACATGCAACATTAGCAAGCATGATCCAAATGGATTTAACCGTGGCAACAGGTAAAAGGTTTCGTCGTAATCGACACAATGTTGATAACGATACCTTTTCGCTACTAGCCCAGCTTAGTATGTTGGTATGTTGCCTTCCATGTATGTCTTCCTTGAAGACTTAAATAGTACCAATAGGCACAATGCCTTCCGGTACAACAACCAGTGTCTAAACTTGGTTGGTATACATGGAATCCATTTCGGACTTCATGGCACTTTGCCATAATAGGGAGTCGATACCTTGTATCACTTCCTCATTCGTAGTTAGTTCGTATTCCTCAATAAGATTGACATCTTTACGAGGTGAGATCAAAAACCCATACCTCTCAGGTTGTTTTCTGACTCTCTCTGACTTGCGCGGTTCTTGTGTATTCAAAGATTATTGGTATAGTTTCATCCTTGATGAACTATTTGTGTTCCATTAAGGAATCGGTGCCTGGAATAGTATTACTTCGATTTTCATCGAGTTTTACTTTCTTTCCACTTACCACTGAATATCGATATTCCTCTTAGAAAAACCGCATGGTGAGCAACAATTAAATTATTCTCATGTGAGTTGTATAAGTACTATACTTTGGTTACTCTAGGATAACCCACAACTTAGGCACTTATCCGATTTGGGTTCTAGTTTGGTATCATCCAAACGTATGCCCATCATTCCCAAATCTACAGGAATGAGAAAACCCAGTTTCTTTCATATTCATATCTAATATGAAGTCTTTCAAACAGATTTTTATGGAACCTTATTCAAAATAAGTTTTGTACTATTTATTCGTATCCCTTGAAGGAAATGGTAGCTCAGAGCGACTCATGATTAACCTTATCATGTCCAATAAAATTTGGTTTCTCCGTTTAGACACACTGTCAAATTGACGTGTTCCGGGAGGAGTGCTCATTGAAAAAATACTATACTCTTTCAAGTATTTGAGAAACTTATTGTTTAAGTATTTTCCATCATGGTCTAACCGTGATGATTTTAATACTTTAGCCGGTCTGTCTGTCTACTTCGTGTCGAAACTCTTTGAATTCATCAAAACTTTTCGATCTGTGTTTCACAAGAAACACATAACCATAACGCGATGCCACATCCGTAAAGGTTACGAAGTGTTCATATCCACCTCTAGCCTAGCTAGACATGGGCCCACTTACGTCACTATGAACGAGGGCTAACAGATCGGTGGCATTAGCACTTTTACCAAGTAAAAAGTATTTCAGGCATTTTGCCTAATAAACTAGATTCGTAGTCATTATTTGAATAGAATCAAATCCGTCCTAGTATCCACTCTTCAAAAGTGTGGATATACGAGTCTTGTTTGATGTGTCCCAGACTACAATGCCACTTTTAAGTTTCAACTGATTAAATCAGTTTGAGTTATTTGTTTGTCCTCTTATACGTTTGAGATTTATTTATATTCAAAATATAAATACTGTTATTTACATCTAATTTGTTTATCTCAATATCATCATTATAAAATAAAACACTTTAGTGTTCCAGAATATAAAGGTATACCCGCAACGGATAAAAAACCCTGATATAGAGATAATATTTCTAGTCAAACTAGTTACATTCTAACAGTTTCCTAATTTAAGTACATACCCGAAGGGTAGTTCCTAAACTTAGGTTTCTACGGTTAAAATAGCGACTGTCGTCCCATTTCCGACTCGCAGATAAATCTCAACTTAAGTCAATGTCCTACTAATCAGCAGATACTGCACACCAGTACATATTTATGTACCACACTCAGTATCTAAAATCCAATTTTAATTCTAGTAGTGAACATGTTGATGACAAACATATTTGAAGTCGGAGTCTTGCCCGTCTTCAATTCCTTCATGTCTGCCTTGTCCATATGGCAGTCACACTTCCAGTGACCCCGTTTGCCACAGTTTAGGCAGACATTTTGGGATATGTCCTATGTCTTCCCAGAAGATTATAATGATTTTTCCTTTGCCCATTTTCCACACACCAGAAGCCTTTGGCCAAGCCTTGGCCTTCTGGGATGTCGAAGTTAGATGCGCCTTGCGCTTCTTGCCCTATTGCAAACCCTGGCTTTGTCTCCTTGAGTATAGCCATTAACTCTCCAAGAGTTTACTATTGCAATTTGGTCTTCTAAGATCTAAGGATAGATCTATGAAGATCCTTCAATTTCATTATCATACTATAAGGATCTAATCCTTAGTTCTGATTAAGAAATTAATGAGTCTTTGCGGCAAGCATAACGGATTAAGCACTAAAGTTATCATCACATGAATATTCCAAATATCATGTTCTATTATTTGCTCAACTCCGGGCTTAGGCTCGAGACGTCACTCTATCAAATAAAGTAACTTCTCGGTCCCAGGACTATCCAGAGATTTTATTCCTATTTTGAAAATTAAAGCCGTTTAATGACATTTTCTCCTAGGATTATGTTCTAAACTCTAATCTTTCAATTTTCTTGATTGCAATAGTCCAACTATCCAATCAACGATTTCAGGTACTATTTTAATATAATGATTACTATAGTCTAACTATATAGTCAACTATAATTTGTTTGGTTTAATTTCAAATATATTGATTACTATAATCCAATTATATAATCAACTATAATTGAAGTAGTTTGAATACAGTCCAACTGTTTAATTAAAACAACGATTAAATATTAGTCCAACTAATATATTAATTATTTGACGAAAAATTTGAAATGAGCGTGTATTGGCAAGTAACTAAACGAATATTGCAAATTTAATATTTGCCTCCCACTATTTTTCGGCGAGCCTCTAACCCTCTGTTGAGTACTCGGGAAACCTTGTTTCCTAGTGGGCTAGGATCCCGTTAAATAACACACAATCTTGACTTTGGCCAACAAATTGTATGATATTTCACTAGGTAGATCTCTAAGATCAATTTGATCTCATCCAATTCCTAGATCCAATAGGTGGACATCCAAGTCCGAAACATATATCCTATATATGTCAATATATCCAATATATTCCCTAACCTTTTTTCCTCTGAATCAACTAAGCCTTGGCTTTGGCACAACAAACTTAATAATCCCAGTTAAGCGGAACCCATTGACCTTGGAAAGCTTCATAATCGATGTCGATGGACAAGAAGTGATATTGACTTTGGCCAACAAATGACAACATGGACAAGACACCGATATGGAATAAAGCCTTCATGATTCAAACACATTTGCGATGGACAAAGGTCTTGACTTTGGCCAACAAACAAGTGCCAATCTTGGATCTTGAGTAAGAATCACTCAATGGAAGGAAAAATGCTTAATATATGTTGAGGGTTTTTTTCCCGTAATTGGCAACCAATTAATTATCTTTATTAGGTCTCATCATCATACACCTGAAACATGCATTCTAAAAACATAATAAGGCGCGTATAAATAAAATAATAATGATATGCGGATGGATACTTAACACATTTTGTTCCTAGAATAAATCTCTCTCTTTCCTCTCTCCCGCTAGCACATATATTACTTCTACCCAATTACATAACACTTCTAAAGAAACCTCATTTACATTGAGAGGAATAGGTGAGAAGAGAAATACAAAGAGTCAAGAGGTAATAGGCTGGACACGCAGGTCCAATTTAATAAATTCTAAATTTATTACAACAATTTCCAAAATTGCCCTCACCCATCTAATATCCATCCGATTTACATTATTCATACATCGCACCCATGTATTCACACAAAGCATGTTATCAATCAATCTAATCCATTTAATTAATCTGAAATTAATGACCATCCAATGTTCAAACAACGATTTGATTTTGCGCGAGTCCAACTCGTTTTACGAATAAGTACTCAAAGTATAAATTCTTGAATTATATTAAACTACAATATTAAATCCGATTAATTTGTATTTAATACTAATTCTATATTTAATTCTAAATTAAATAATTACACTTTTTAATGTGCCTTTCGACTTAGATTCCAAATCTAATCGTTATGGGTCTCAAAGCCCAATTAACATCAAATGTCAATTTAATTAAAGTCCAATGGGCTTTCAATTAATTTCATAAGGCATGGACTTTGTTCAATATTGGTCAAACCCAAATACCAAAGCCCATTTAAGGAATCACCCTTATTTGCCAAGAAACCAATTTAGGCCCATTAGGCCCAATTAAATTAAAGGTCCATTTAGTTATATTTTGACTTTATGGATATGTTTTTGGCCCAATTGGATCCAACCAATTAGCCTAAACCAAAATTGGCCCAACCAAGCCCATTAAGCCCAAATACAACTTTACAAGCCCAATTCCAAATTTGGCCCAATTAATTAAATTACAAGATTCCAAACTTCATAATTAAATTAATCTAAAGTGTATAGCCATAATTAATTAACCAAATTAACATTTCCAAAATACCAATTTACTTAATTAATCATGCTAATTATCATCAACACATGTCCAACACAATTTAATCAAAAATCAATCATTTTCCATGCTTCTAAGTCACGACAATGAGGGAATTTTTGTCCAATTCCAAATTCAATCCAATTAAATCCTAAACCAATATTTCCCAAGTCATTCAAACTCATCCAATGATTCCAAAAACAAAATTACCATGACAATTAGGGCACACCTAGTTTCGGCCAAGCCAAACATTATGGGGAAAATTCATCCAATTCAATTTTTATCAAATTAATCATGCATAACACTATGTTATCATCATTCAAGCATATTCCAACAATCAATTTCATTAAAGCATGCTCAAATCAAATTTATCCAAATTTTTACCCTAATAAAATTTCATGCTTAAATCATGGCTCTGATACCATTGTTGAGTTTCTAAGGTCAAACCAAGATCGATTTCAGCGTAAAACATGTGAATACAACAAAGAAGTATGGCGGAATCATACTTACATTGATCGAATTTTGATGCGATGAACACAAAATCTTTTTGCTCTTCCATGAAGCTCTCGGCAATGGCTCCCTTTTGTGCTCTCCAAGTTTCTGTCAAGCTCCAAGCTTGGGTGTGGATTCCATGCACATGGGTGGGTTTCCCTATCACCTTTGTATGACTCCTAATGTGTGCTAGCACATGTGAAAATTTGCAACAAATCTTCACATTTACTTCTTCCAACTCTCGGCATTGTCAAAAATGGAGAATGAGAGAATTTGGCCCTTGGCCGAATGGGAGGGAGAGAGAGGAAGAGAAGTTGTGTTTGTGTGTTGTGTGTATGGTATTTGATTTTCAAAAAACAAATACCAATTCACTCTTTTCCAAAAAGGTACAAGGCAATTAAGCCTTCCAACAACTCACATCACTCATGAATAGTGATTGGCATCACATCACTCAAAGTGACAAGACATCCATCACTTGAATGACTAATGATTTGACGCTTGATGTGACTTACGGGCCGCACTTGATTTGAAATGGGAGTGGGCCCGCAAACACTCTCGGGATCAGATTCGCTAATTCCGAATTAACAAATTTTCCATTGCGACGTAATTAAATCAAATTTAATTAAATAATTATGCCTAGCAAAATTACTATTCACATTGCTAACGAATTAATTCTAAATTAACTCGTTCGCCCGAATTAAAATCTAATTTTAATTCCGCGTCCAAATCTAATTTCATATATATATCGAATATATTATTTTATCGATTAATTCCAAATTAATCGTTCTCTCTTTAAATAATATTTTATCCCATATAAAATATCTCTGTAATTAATCCTAGATTAATTTTCTATCTCATCTAATTAATCCCAGACTAATTATGTGTGAGTCATACGTCATCGATGAATCTTCAGGAAGTGACTCATGAGATCCCCGGATATGTTGGCAGTAAATCCGGTCGTCGGACTATCCGAACACGTACGTACCTAGTACTACGTTTTTACCGATTTACAAGACATGGTTGGCTTCTAGCAAAACACCGTGCCTACCCAATTCTCCAGAAATATTCTTAAAGGAATATGTAATCTTTATCAAGCGTAGTATACATAGTATTGCGTATTGCGATCCAGTATCGGATCTCACGTGCTAGGCTTGGGGCTGGAATTGTGTCTGCCCCGTACGAAGCACATATCAGATCTCTGGTAAATAGTCTCTATAATCGGATAAACATGACCTAGTCATAATATCCCGATAGCTGTAGTATATAAGAGCACCAGTTCCGTATCCTACGTGATCATCATCTCCATTATGACTGGAGTGATACTTCAATCTCGACATCACACCCAATACACTACGATGCTCAATATACCCAGAAGAGGCGTACACAGAACCTGTTAAAGCCCTGGACGACCAAAACCAAAGTATATTGATTGTCGCAAGTATTAGCGGTGCAAGTCTCAGGTTAAGATCAAATACACCTACCCTGATTCGTACTTCCATAGACACATAGTCATACTACCAATGGAATTCTGAGGGGTCTATCCAAAGCGAAGCTGTTTCTGTACCATCGGTAAACACAAACTCCTCTTACACTTGAATGTGTATACAATACCCAAATATATGAGAACTATGATGTTATGCTCACACAACGCGCACAAGTGTAATACTAGTCTATTCCGTATTATCGATGTCCAATCTCGATAATACTACGACTAGGGATATTTAATGATTAAACCTTCATTGATTGATACTGTCTCATATCATCTCAATCCGGAACTAATCATAAGGACCTTTTATCATTTATATATCTTGGTGATCTAAGTACAAATGATAAAAGAGCAATTTCCTTTGTCATATAGTTAATTTGTACAACAACACCATGATCTGTACAAATAATGATGCTATGGGTCAAAATTGTCCAAAACCAATATCACAATTTAATTAACTAAAGTGTATTAGCCATAATTAATTAGTTAAATCAATATTTCCAAAACACCAATTACACTAATTAATCATGCTTTATATTATCAATTCATGTCCAACATAATTGAAGCAAAATCAATCCAACATGCTTATAAGGGTCTCATCAATTAGGGACTTTTTTTATCAATTTTGATTTCAATCCAATTAAATTACAAACTAATATATCCCATGCATTTTAAACACATCCAATTGTCTAAAATTCAAAAATCACCAAGAGCTAGGGTTCTAGTTACATTCGGCCATCATAAGGAAATAGGGAAAAATTTTCTAATCAAATTTTATCCAAATTAATCATGCATAACTCTAAGTTATCATAATCCAAACATAACCAAACACTCAATTTGACAAAATCATGCTCCAAGCAAAATTACCTAAATTCAAGTATATAAACCCTAAGTCAATTTCATGTTCAATTATGGCATTGATACCATTGTTGGGTTTTCTAGCTTAAACCAAGATCAAATTAAGCAAGAAATCATGTGAATACAACAATGTAAGAATGCGAAAAATACTCACTTTGATCGGATTTTGGATGCATTGAACAGAAGAAATTTGCTCCGTGAAGTTTCCGCCAAGCCCCTTTAAAGTTGATCTCCAAGCTCTAAGCTTTGAGTGATGAGATTCCAAACTCATGGGAAAAGTTTCCCCATCACCTTTGTATGAATCTTTAGTGTGCTAGCACTTTGAAACTTTTGCAACAAAATTTCCTCTTTGTCCTTGCAACTCTCGGCCAAGCCAAGATTTTTGGAGAGGGAGAGCAAACCTGACGCCCAATGTGAGAGAGAGATGAAAAAAATGAGTGTTGTATATAATTCGATTTTCCAAAATCAAGTAAAGTAATACCAAACTTCAAAAGTTGGTAAAGGTCACTCATTTCAATCAAAAAATGAAGGTAATGTGTTTTACAAGCCAACATCAAAGTCTTCACCAACTTCCATCACCAAAAAGGTGAATGATTGACTAGTGATGTGACTTGATATGACTTGTGGGCCCCACATGAATTCAAAATCCGAGTGGGCCCGCAAACATTCCTGGGCTCGGGTTCGCTGATTCCGAATTAACGAATTTTCTGTTGCGACGTAATCAAATAATTATGCCTAGCAAAATTACAATTCACATCGATCGCGAATTAATTCTAAATTAATTCGTTTGCCCGAATTAAAATACAATTTTAATTCCGAGTCAAAATCTAATTTCGTTTAATATATCGAATATATTATTTTATCGATTAATTCTAAATTAATCGTTCTCTCTCTTTAAATAATGTTTTATCCCACATAAAATCTCTCCGCAAATAATCCTAGATTAATTTTCTCTCTCATCTAATTAATCATAGATTACTTATGTTCGAGTTATACGTCATTGGTGAATCTTCGGGAAGCGACCCACGAGATCCCTGGATATGTTGGCAGTAAATTCAGTCGTTAGACTATCCGAACACGTGCGTACCCGGTACCACGTTCTTACCGATTTACAAGACATGGTTGGCTTCTAGCAAAGCACCGTGCCTATCCAATTCTCCAGAAATATTCTTTTAAGGAATATATAATATGTGTTAGGCGTAGTATACGTAGTATTGCGTATTGAGATCCAGTATCGAATGTCACATGCTAGGCCTGGGGCTGGAATTGTGTCTCCCCCGTATGAAGCATATATTGGATCTCTGGTAACTAGTCTCTATAATCGGATAATCATGACCTAGTCATATTATCCCGATGACTGCAGTACTAACAAGTACTAGTTCCGTATCCTGCGTGATCATCATTTCCATATGACTGGAGTGATACTTCCATCTTGACATCACACCCAATACACTACGATTCTCAATATAACCAGAAGAGGCGTACACAGAACCTGTTAAAGCCCTGGACGACCAAAACCAAAGTATATTTATTGTCGCAAGTATTAGCGATGTAAGTCTCAGGTTAAGACCAAATACACCTACCATGATTCAGACTTCCATAGACACATAGTCATACTACCAATGGAATTCTGAGGGGTCTATCCAGAGCGAAGCTATTTCCGTACCATCGGTAAACATAACCTCCTATTACACTTGCATGAGTATCCAATACCCAAATATATGAGAACTATGTCGTTATGCTCCCACAACGCGCACAAGTGCAATACTAGTGTATTCCGCATTATCGATGTCCAATCTCGATAATACTACGACTAGGGATGTTTTAATGATTAAACCTTAATGAATTAATATTGTCTCATATCTTATTAATCTGGAACTAATCATATAGACTTTTATCATTTATATATCCCGATAATCCAATTACAAATGATAAAAGAGCAATTTCATTTGTCAAATAGTTAATTTGTACAACAACACCAAGTTCTGTACAAATAGTGATGATATAGGTCATAATTGTCCAACAAAATTATGCATAAGTCATATTGGATATGCATTGCATGTTTTAAATTAAAATTTTATTTTGACCCAAGCATCTTAATGACTTGATTGTCATAAATCTCATGTAATTAGGTGATTAATTTATTTTAAGTAATAATATTATTACTTTTGGAGTATTATTGGATGATCCGTCTTGTACATACGAAGATGAATGAGTTCTTATTACTTATGCCCAATACCGTCATTATAGTGAGGGTATAAGTGGTTGGAACTTAGGTCGCTCCGATAAAACATTAGATATAGTGTGATGAGTTGACGTAGTCACCCAATACCATCATTACTATGAGGGTGTACTTACAAAACTCATTAGTACATATTGATAAATATACATCTGGAACACGTTTTAATCCAATACCATCATTATTGTGAGGATAAGAAATGACTCATGAACAAACTTAGTAGTCACATGGATGTGATTGACATTTGAGGTCTACCTAATAAGTTTATAAAGGTCAAGACAATCATTATTGTGAGGCCGAAGTAAATGTCATGGAATCCACTTCCCGCTATGAAATTTTGATTATCAAATTTCTAATTTTCCGTTAAAGGAGATTACAGAATTACGTAAAGCAGTGGGATGGCACTAATAGATATAAAATCCATATGCTTATACATGAAAACAAAATGATTTATACATTTCTTATAAATGAAAATACAAATTACAATTCACGAAAACAATTTTTTCCAAATTTCCGAGAGGTCCCTTAATTTTCTAGGATTTAGAATTTGGTCATTTTTAGTTCAAAACATGGCAAGATCAAGTCCAATCAATCCTAAATTTAATATAAATCATATATATATATCAAATTACAACACATTTATGCAAAGCCCCAAATTTGGAAAGGGTTATGAACCATAATTTTACAATTTCCATAAATTGACAAATTACACCAAAATAAATAAATTCAATACTTTAATTCAATCCTTACCACACCAAACAAGTCTCACCACCATGAAACAACTAATGAACGATTCTAGGTCATTTATGAGTGGCTAATAAACTCTAGAATGGCAACCAAATCATCTAATGATTAAAAGAAAGCTTAATAACACTTTATAAGCATTCTTTCATAACATGCATGCTAACATTTTTCATTTAAGCTTCCAACACCAATATCACATACTAAAAGTAGTAGAGAAAAGTTCATACATCATATGTTAAAGCTTGGAACCCTAGAAACATTTTTCTAGTTGAAAAGGAATTGAAAAACTTACTTTGATACAAGTTTTCTTCAAATCTTCTTCTTTTCCTTTCTTTTTCTCTCAACCTTTCTTTGTGATATTTTTGGAGGCTTAGGTTGTGAAAATTGAAGCAAATGAAAAATCATAACATTTATATCTAGGGTTGGCCGATTTTGACAAGGTTAAAATGGTAATTTTTTATTTTTCAATTTTTTTAATCAAATTTAAAGTAAAAAAAGTTACCATTTTCAAAAAGAAAAAATACATGCGCACCAATCAAAATTAGCCATTTAAAAGCATAATAATGATAAAGATAAAGATATTAAATAATTCTAATTATTAACAATTAAATAATTAGACAATTACTTAATACAAATATCTAAATACATGTATCATATTTACATTAAATATTCCATAATACATATATTTGGAACACATGTCAAATACTTTATTTGACAAACAATTAATATGTATTTAATAAAATCAAGTATTTAATCTAAATACACGCTAATTAGAAAATGGTCGGGTAACCCTTTAAGCATGAATTTTTCGTTTAACCGTTAAATAATTTATAAATAATCAATATTATTTATAATAGTTGCCTTAGTGCTCTACGAGTATGTTAGTGAGACTCTCTAGATTCAGGTATATTCGTCACAAAATCTAATTTCATGTCCATAATCTACGCACCTGTAACATCCGCAATCCGGGAGATGCTACCGGCAGGGGATATACCGTAATAACCTCATAAGCCTCTGACTCTCTAATTACGAATAAAGATAATATTTTTTTCTCAATTAAAATCTTGAACATTGGGACCATCGCCCAACTCTTCAATATAAAATATAAACTCAATAATTATAACTGTAAACTCGGTAACATTTGTATTTACAATGACTGTCACAACCAAAGACTAATACAAGACTTCTGCTTAACACAGAATGGACACCTACTGACTCAGACTTGAATTGGTAGACTCCAAACCCTAGTGACTACAACAGTTTCTATCCTCATGAGCTCGTTCTCCTAGAATACCTGCAAGACAATGAAACTAGAAGTGGGGATTAGATCATTGTACGATCTAAATGGGTGAACGAAAAACTGAAATACTGATATAAAAATATTTGGTTCTGAAATCACATTTCAGAAATAACTTTATATAAAAACTCTTTTTTCTAAAAACCTTGTCTGAAATATCTTCCATAAAGCTTATCTCTATGAAATATGCTTTCTGAAATCCGTTTCTAAAATCTGATCATTGAAAACTGATTTCTGGAAATCTGATATCTGGAAACTCTTTATGTGATATCTGAAAACTGGTTTGTATTTGAAAAACTTGAAGTATGGGGGCGTTACGTATCGTCGTCCCCTCATATGCCTAAATAGAGCCAGGAATGCAAAACTATAACTTTAGGGCATTACGTATCGTCGTCCCTCAAAGTATGCCACTCATGTCCCTGAAACTAGTGGTCTTGGGGCGTTAGGTATCGTCGTCCCTCAAGTCACTAAACTAGAACTTGGGCTGCAGATCTATGCTACCTTCCAAGTTCTGAAACTATGATCTAGGGGCATATGTCATCCAAAGTCCTCTACTAGGATCTGGGGGCGTTAAGTATCGTCGTCCCCCAAGTCCTCTACATCTGCACATGTTCTCTGTCCGTCAATTCCAAACTACAGCAAGTTACATACTGAGGTGGATTTTTCCCCATGCCTCGAAAGTCCATAAAATCAATATCAGCAAATATTTCTTTTCTCAATCGTAACTTTGCATGAAAATAACTATAATGAAAATCATCTAACGCCCTATAGCGTAAAAATATAAATCTGAAACGAAAAATAACAACATTAAAGTCAATTTAACAAAAAAGTGTCCACTCACATATTTTGGAACCTGGCTGGTACTATTTCACTTAGTCGATGAACTTGGGATTCCTGCCGATAAGCTATAATCGGTAAACTTGCTTAGATTAGAAGACGTGGAAATGCTTTGAGATTATGCTAAGTTTTTGTATTCAAACAACTACTATCATTCCAAAGTGCATTATACTACTATTGAGTATAAATCGATACGGGGCCTCTATGGTGGCCTCTAATATATACGGGTGGAACTGGAATAGTTCAGAACGGATTTGGGTAAAGTTTTGCCCTCGTGTCGTGACGCAAGGCATTGCGTGTCGCGACGCAACTCATCTAGAACGTGCCCAAATATTTCCATTACGTGTTGCGAGACACGACCTTTGCACGTCATGACGTGCGTTATTCCAGAAGCATTTCTGGGAAATTCCCAGGTCACGTCGTGATGCATAGCTTCCTGCGTATGACCAAATTCTGGTATAAAAACTATGATTTACACTCAATCTCCTTAACACTTAAACAAAATCACCATACAAGCAATTAGCTTCAACCAAACTCTAAAATATGATCAATATAATTATTAGTACCAACTCATATCCAACCTACAAACTTCAATTAATCTCATTTCTAAAACTTAGCAAATTTGGAGATTTCCTACAATTCACTATTTCTTAATACAATTATTACTTATTCATCATCACACCCAAATCACCAACACATTAAAATCATCAAAATATCAATACTCAGTATACCATAATTTGGGTCAAGTCTCCTTAACTTCTTTATGCTTGATTTTCCTCATCCTTTATGCTCCATGGATGCAACCCTTCCTTTTGCTTCTTCCTATTCTTTCTTTCTTCTTCTTTTTCTTCTTTTTTTTTTTCTTCTTCTTCTTCTTCTTCTTCTTCTCTTCTTCTTCCTCTTCTTTCTTACTTTCTCCTCTCTCTCTCTACTCTAAAATTTGTGAAATGATAAATAGTGAACCCTTTTTATAATTGGGCTTGTTTGAAATTGTCAAAAATTGGGAAAAATTGAGAGATTTGTATAAACTTAGAGAATTCTCTAGAATGACCCTCAGGTACTATTCATCTGAATTTTTGATCTGTGTTTTCGACTCACTTCTGTTCCAAATTTGGATAAAATATTCAACGCAAAAGTTGTAGATCTCGATCTCAGATTTCTGACGATATAAAATTAATAAAAATTGGAGTTTATATGAGAAAGTTACGGCCCAAATACTATGAACTATCCGGAGTGGAAAATCATAGAATCCTGCATCGAAGTTTCAAAGAATTTATTGTTTATCTATAAAGTCATTCCACGAATGTATATATGCTCAGACATAATTTTATATTATGTAACACTCGTCCCATGATGTAACAGTACTATAATCAACAGTAGTAGAGACCTCTGGTCGTTACAAATTCTGCCCCCTTAAATAGGATTCGTCCTTGAATCCTCTTTAAACTAGAGATCTTATCATAGATCACAGGGTTTATGGAATCTTTATAAATTATAGACTGAAACTGACTATATACCCATCTCTCTGTTTTTTTATCCACTGTATTATATCATTCCTCAATAATTTCCGAGTGCTACCAATATGCCACATGATAATGTGACGATCATATCGAACCTAGAATGTCATGACTTGGAAATTATAACTAGAGATGTACACTAACTTATTGGTGTGAAATCTTACTTTGCTGTAACTATTCTGTATCATTGGGGCTTCTAAATGACTTAACAACGAAGGCCTCTACCCGGCTGATCATATACTCTTTGACTAGTAAACATATGAGGTTCTCTATCATTCTTAATATCTAACGTATGCTTCGAACCTTTTGCCATACTTGGGTAAGCTATTACAAAGTTTGTAGATTTAACGAATATTCCTTAGGTTCTTTTATGAGAAGTACCACATCGTTCTTGTTTCATAAGGCTTTTTTTTTACTGAGTATTCTTTACTACTACATTTCTGGACCTCTAGATGTGTTCAACATTCCTTATCCCCAAGAAATCTCTTCTTCTAGATATTTAGTTATGCTCAACAATCACTTGACTTGATCAGGTCATTAGTAGCCGGTACCTTTGACTTTCACTGAAAATATTGATGTCTCCATACTTGTACTCAATACTCCTTTGCTCCACTTGTCAAACTTGATCTTAATATTCTTTCTCATGAGCTTCTCTCTTCAAGTTCCAATATTTCTGCTTTTCTATGGGGGTTTACAGCTTCCTAGCTTTCTGATGTTGTCTAACGATGATGGTAGTACTCAAAATATTTATTCTGGGTAGTTTTCTAGTGGTTCTCCTTAATTAGCTACAGATTTAGACTTATCTTTATGCACTCAAGTTCCTAAACCACATTCTCTATTAACATCAACGGTGGCAATTTCATCCTGGCTAAAGCTCATATTCTTCTATACTTTTCTTTCATTGTTACTAAAAATCTGGTTATGGTGTTCCACACTAACTTATTTCCCATATCCTAGTGCTGTCAAGGGTCGTTACTCAAACACATGCCAGTTTACTAAACTTTGAGGATTCACCTACTATACTAATTGCAACATTGCAGTAATTTATGTTAGGGATATGCCTTATACCCAACTTGTGGATGGGCTATATGTACATGTATTTGTAATATTTTCATTAATTAATAAAATGGCAATCTTTATTATACGTGTCTTACATAACTTATATGAATCATCAACACTGTAATAAAGCCCTTGGAGTAATAAGATGATGGCTTCCACGCCTTATGAGAATCATTACTCTTAAATGTTCCTAGTCATAGTTTTATGAATAATCTGGGCGTTCACAAAGCGGAGAGACTAGCATGATGATATGATCTGCCCTTAAGTGGGGTAGCCGATCTCATAGGCTACTAGCGGATATCCGTCCGCTTGGTGTATCATATGGATGCATGAGTTGCTCGTGTCCATCGAACTGACCGTCGAAAGATTTCATATGGAGTGTTTATCCCATGTGTGTGTGAGAACTTTCATGTATCGATTATATGACTAGTCTCTTGACTTGAGGTCTTTACAATCTTATGTGTGGATCAACTAACTTTGACATTCTCCTTCCCCGATTCAAAAGATCCGGTCATAAGGGTATGATTGGATCATTTGTTGAAACACATGAAGTTTGTAAAGATACAACAGAGAATCGCCACTCTCTCAGATAATATTTTCTTATAAGAGTAGTATTCTAGTTCATGGGTTGATATGTGTGATCAGTGCTTGAGATTGTGGCCACAACGGAAGAATCATGTGAGATTCTCGGGTTAGCACGATTCATGACACTATCAACATCATACCTTTGACCAAATGGGTAGACATTTTCCGTACCCTAGGTCAATAGGTGAGGATATAGTGAGGCGATGGACCATATCATATGTAAATCGCATACAAAATGTGTATATATATCTTTCCTTCTCATTTAGGGGGCCTTGGCATGTTGCTAGATGTCAACCTTGGTCATTGAAATCGAACGACCATCTGATCGGAGGATAATTTATGTTCAATTAAACTATCACGATTCATTTCATGTCCAACTTGAGGGGAACCCAAAAGGTCACACATAAAAAAGTCGAAATCAATGGTTAACAGTGCACAGTACAAATATAACAGCATATATGATTGTTGTAGGAATTGTTCATAAATGGTTTAATGTGTTTAATTATTGAATAGATCATTTATGAGGTTCCATAGTGGCACTTTGGGAATTGGAATAAAAAAATACTATTCACATGAATAGTAATGTGAATAGAAAAAAAAAATTTATTTGTTTTGAATTCCAATTTGGCCCAAACTCTTACTAGGATTTTATAATCTCATTAAACCACTAAATTAAATCCAATGGCTAAGATTAAATTAGCTTTTATCCCATATCGGATTCTTAATTAATTTTGTTGTCTTTGGAGCACTATATAAACCCAAAGAATTCTTTACAGATAGGCTACACCAAAACCTTTCATATCTTGGGTATATATAACTGAGCAACTCTAAAGTTTAAGAGTAAGCCACTGATTTTGAGGATCCTTAAGTCTAATTGACTAGAGGAACCTCGAGTTAAAAGTTTTTTGGTATTTGCCTAGGCTAGCACCAAGGGCAAAATACATGTGCACTCAAGGCGTAGTCTTGCCGTTGAGTTTTGGCTTTGGTGTGTGCATCTTTGGAGGCGAAACACTTGGGTGGCTCTTTGGAACGTGGAAAAGCTTACTGAGTTCGAGAAAATCTTGTAGATTGGAGGGAGGACTGGAGGAGTCTTCGGTTCAAGTAAGTCTTTTTCTTTCTTTATTTTAATTAGAGTTCTTATGATAGTTAGCATGTTTAGGTTTATGTTATTTGTATGTTTTATGAGTTTTATGCTTAGAATATATAGTAACATGCCTAGGCTTGTAGAATAATCAAATAGTCATCACTAAGTTGTGCTCTTGCTATAGGCTACAACTTTACAGTCTAATCACATTGTCATCACTGGTACATCTGTTAATTTTTTTTAGCGCCTCTATCTCTGGGGTTTGTCATTTTATACCTTCCACATATCTCTACTAGCATTGGGCCGAAACTGTAGGTTCAAATACATTGAGTCTATTTTGTGGACTTCAACTAGTACTGTAAACCTCATCTTGACTTGCTTAGATCTTTGGGCTATACTAGATTCTTTCCTTTAATTCCTCCAAACTTCCTCTTTTGAGTGATCTATCTTTCCATGGTTTTCTGTTTTTGTTCTTAGAGTAAACTTTTATCGGGCACCCTTACTGTTATTATATCTATACTGGTAGGGACGAGGGAAAACATCTTATGTTCCGATGAGTTTCGATATCTTTATTCTGGTACTTTGTGTCATGGTAGGGTTTATTTCTCATGTAAGGTAGGTATGAGGTAGGCTCTGTCATGACGGCTTCCTTAACTGGTATGACTAAGCGGTTGAAAACTAGATAGCTTAGGGTCGTGTCTACATCGGATTGCTTCGGTAAGGTAACTAATCATTTCTATTTATGTCCTTTATTTGCTTGATTGTGGGCCTGGGTCTGGTTTTGGGGATCTGGGGTTCTCTAAATCCTTTTGACATCTCTCGTCTGAGGGAACTCCCTAGACTAGTCTCGATCTCTTGCTTCTTTTATCTTTATGTCTATTCCTAGTTACTTGGGGAATTCGCTGTCTATATAAGGCACTTGAGGCTTTTAAATATTATTTAAAGAAATTTCTGAAAATGGAAGGAATTTTACGTCTACTGGGCACTTTAATACTTGCTCGGGCTCTTTCTATTCTCATTACTACTATAAATTCTGGTATTTCTTTATCAATCTGATTCTGTATCTCTATTTCTTCTTACTCTAGTTACTTAAGCATCCTTATTTCTTCCCTTACTACTATAGGTTCTAATACATCCTTGTTTATCTGTTTCTGCTTCTCTATCTCTTATTAAATCTGATTGCGTGAACCTATACTAAATGTTCTTTTGATCATCTATCTATCCCTTCATACTTTTCTTTCTAGCTTTCTCTTTCTCTTCCTACTTTTCTGGGAAGGTATCCTTTGAACTTTACTATTTCTCATTGTCTCCTTACTTTTCTTATCTCCAGCTGGTTAACTAACTATGCATACTTCCTTACTTCTTATAGTCCAATCTCTTTGTAATTTTTCTTAGATCATTACTATTTAATTTCATAGCTTGTTCTGAACTTCTGGTGATAGGCCAAATTAACTTTAGGAAAAATTCTTATCTTGAATCTAGATTACAACTTTTCTTATGAGGAAAACTATTCGAATGATCTAGGAAAGGTTGCTAACCTGTTTGTAAAACTTTGAGGACGTACTTGAGGATCGGATACAGAAGAGGTAGTGCCTCACATACGAGTATCCCAGAAATACTGCATATATCAGACCCCAACACTCTGCCCACTGCAGTCACTGACTCCCTAGACCATGCTCTGATACCATCTTTGTAACATCCTCGATCCGGGAGATGCTACCAGCAGGGGATAGACCGTACTAACCCCATAAGCCTTTGACTCTCTAATCACGAACAAAGCTAATACTCTTTTCTCAATTAAAATCTTACAAATGAGACCATTGCCCAACTCTTCAACATAAAATATAAACTCAATAATTATAATCGTAAACTCGGTAACATTTGCTTTTACAATGACTGTCATAACCAAAGACTAATACACGACTTCTGTTTAACACTGACTGGACACCTATTGACTCAGACTTGAACTGGTGGACTCCAAACCCTAGTGACTGCAACAGTATTCGTCATCCCGAGCTTGTCCTCCGAGAATACCTGCAATATAAGGAAACTGGAAGTGGGGGTTAGATCGTTTTATGATATAAGTGAGTGGACGAAAAACTGAAATACTGATATAAAAACATTTGGTTCTGAAATCACATTTCAGAAATAACTTTATATAAAAAATTTTTTTTTCTGAAAACCTTATCTGAAATCTCTTCCATAAAGCTTATCTCTCTGAAATCTGCTTTCTGAAATCCTTTTCTAAAATATGATATTTGAAAACAGTTTTTTGAAAATATGATATCTGGAAACTATTTATCTGATATCTAAAAATTGGTTTGTATCTGAAAAACTTGACGTATGGGGGTGTTACGTATCGCCGTCCCCCAAAGCATGCAACTCATGTCCCTGAAACTAGTGGTCTTGGGGATTTACGTATCGCCGTCCCCCAAGCCACTAAACTAGAACTGATGGTGCAGATCTATGCTACCCTCAAAGCTCTGAAACTATGATAAATGCACATCTGTCATCCCTAGTCCTAAACTAGGATCGGGGGGTGTTATGTATCGCTGTCCCCTCAGTCCTCTACATGTGCACATGTTCTCTGTCCGTAAATTTCAAATTACAGTAAGTTACATACTGAGGTGGATTTTTCCCCATGCCTCGAAAAACCATAAAATCAATATCAGAAAATATTTCTTTTCTCAGTCATAACTTTTCATGAAAATAACTGTAATGAAAATCATCTAATGCCCTATAGCGTAAAAATATAAATCTGAAACGAAAAATAACAACATTAAAGTCAATTTAACAAAAAAGTGTCCACTCACATATTTTGGAACTTGGCTGGCATTGTTTCGCTTATTAGATGAACTTGGGATTCATGCTGATAAACTATAATCGGTAAACTTGGTTAGATTATAAGTCGTGGAAATGCTTCGAGATTATGCTATGTTTTTGCATTCAAACACCTACTATCATTCCAAAGTGCATTATACTTGTATCATGAAGTACTATTGAGTATAAATCGATACGAGGCCTCTTGGGTGGCCTCTAACATATACGAGTGGAACTGGAATAGTTCAGAAGTAATTTGGGTAAATTTTTCTCCTCGCGTCACGACAAAACGCATTATAGGTCGCGACACAACTCATCCAGAACGTGCCCAAATATTTCCATTACGCGTCACAATGCACGGCCATTACGAGTCACGACGCGTGCCATTCCAGAAGCGTTTCTGTGAAATTCCAAGGTCGAGTCACGAAGCGTAGCTTCCTACGTCGCAACGCACGACCAAATTCTGGTCTAAAAACCATGTGTTACACTGAATCTCCTTAACACTTAAACCATATCACCATATAAGCAATTAACTTCAACCAAACTCTAAAATATGATCACTATCATTATTAGTACCAACTCATATCCAACCTACAATCTTCAATTAATCTCATTTCTAAAAGTTAGCAAATTTGAGGATTTCCTACAATTCACTATTTCTTAATACAATCATTACTTATTCATCATCACACCCAAATCACTATCATATTAAAATCATCAAAGTATCAATACTCAATATACCATAATTTGGGTCAAGTCTCCTTACCTTCTTTGTGCTTGATTTTCCTCATCATTTATGATCCATGGATGCAACCCTTCCTTTTGCTTCTTCTTCTTCTTCTTCTTCTTCTTCGTCGTCGTCGTCGTCGTCGTCCTCCTCCTCCTATTCTTCTTCTCCTTCTCCATCTTCTTTCATATGTTTCTTCTCTCTCTCTTCTCTAAAATTTGTGAAATGATATATAGTGACCCCTTTTTATAATTGGGCTTGTTTGAAATTGTCAATAATAGGGAAAAAGTGAGAGATTTATATAAATTTAGAGAATTCTCTAGAATGACCCTCAGATATTATTCATCCAAAATTTTGATCTGTGTTTCGACTCGCTTATGTTCCGAATTTGGAAAAATTTTCAACGTGGAAGTTGTAAATCTCGATCACAACTTTCCGACGATATAATATTCATAAAAATTGGAATTCATATGATAAAGTACGCCCTAAATACTATGGGCTATCCGGAGTGGAACATCATAGAATCCCTCATCGAAGTTTCAAAAAATTTACTGTTTATCCATAAAGTCGTTCCATGAATGTATATATGCTCGGACATAATTTTATATTACGTAACACTCATCATGTGATGTAATAGTACTATAGTCAACAGTTGTAAAGACCACTGGTCATTACTTCAGCTGCATTTCACGCTTCTACGATTGAGTACAAAACTTATTCACCTGACCGTCTTTCGAATTACGCCCTCCATTCAACGTAATCGAACAAAAGTCTTACCTGTGGAACTGAAAAGGTTAACTGCTTAAGGCACGACCACCCATAGATTATGATGACCACGGATAAACTCATTGAATCATACAGGTCAAGGTCAAGGTCTTCGCATAAGTATAATCCATCCATCACATGTATTCGGATTATCCCAGAGATATAGATAAAAACGTCAAATCTCTATAGGTATAATCCTGTCGACGATTGTATTTGTAATCTCTTAATAACACTTAGAACTTACTTCTACAGTGTACCACGGGCCCATGGATTTAACATATTGCTAATTGCACATTGAATATCTATGTTCTGTACATAGAATTGACGAATCCTATCTTGATACACACAGGATATCCTGAGGATCAGTCCACACCCAATGAACAGGCGAATTTCTGATCTAAATAGATCAGTGACGTGATTGCCATCAAAGTGTGGAGGATACCTCATACATCCAAAGTGGTATCTAAAGTCGAAGGACCATTATGCTCACTTATCCCGAGAAGATTCCTATTGATGTTGGTGCACCATCTATTAGGAAATCTTCGGCGAGTCATTCAGTGTTTATCCAATATAAACACATACATGTCTATATGAGTCTCCCCATACTCATGGTTCATTGGGATAAACCATCAGACCAAGTCTCGATATACGATGTGTACTGATCTCATCGGATTTTACTAACCGACCCGTGTTAGTAAATCTTGACCAGGAACTTTATTTGATAATATACTTTTAATAGTGACACTTCCTAATGTCAATTACCAACTGCTTTATAAATGTGCACTACATTATATATTATTGGGTCTTTGTCCAATATATACATATTTGTCTAATATATACATATCACTAAATCATATTTAGTTTCAATCTAATTGTAATTAGATCGAATATGTATATAAAAACAAGAAGTACTACCATAAATAATTAAAATTATGGAAAAAGGAATTTTTCCTATTCATAAATCGGACATAACTACGATTCGGATTGGCACTCCGAGCACCAACCCTAACAATTTCTCCCACTTGCTGTAGTGCCAATCCACGGTATCATATACACATCTAAATTTGTATTACATACTCATGGTCCTCAAGAGCAGACCTAGCACTCAAGAGGTAGGCAATAATAAGTAATCCCGCTATAACATACTGAGTTTGTCCAACAAACCCAAAACATTTCCCTTAACCAGCATGATTCATATTTTGCATAACCTAAGTTATACATCAATATGACTCAAATTTAATATCAATATTGTTATATAGGTACTGAATTGTCCAAGTATTTACGAATCAGGTCCAAAATACTATGAAGACAACCGCAAACACAACACCAATATCAAAAACTTCTAATCTATAAGGTCACTTTACAACTTCATAAGTCAATACTTCATAAGTTACAATTAATTCTACTTATACAGTAGAATCATTAGTGACACTCCCACTGTATCTTTTCTAACTATTTTATGATGTAGACCATCTAACATCATAATTAGACTCAACTAATCAGACCCTCGTGGTTGCAGACTATATTATCCATGAATAAGAAAATTGTTCTTAATATCTCAAAGATAACAAAAAACATGTTTCAGACACATCCTATAGTCTATAGCGTATCAAAATAGTTTGTAACAATTATGATTAAATTGATGACTTTTAATGGTACATAATATAGTATTCATTACGCCATCATCTTATGATGCATAAGATTGTTTAAACATTCTAATAAATTTCTCTTTCGAGTAAGAAATCATCATTTATGAAAGATGAATACAATATAAAAGAGACACAATAATTATCAAACAGTTATACTAACTATCAAATAATTAGTTTTGATGTGTCTCTTATTAGATCATATCTAATGCACGACTAATGGGAGTATCTCACACGACTACTTCCACTGTTTTCACGAAGAAAATAAGACTTACGTAAACCTTTTACTTCATAAAAATCTCATTATTACATTAATAATGATAATGTCATTAGGATATAATATATTAGAAAGAAATTTGTATGCTCACACTGACCCTACTTGTCACATATGTAGTCTCTATATTTTGACAAAACCGGACAATCTGATTGATATCAAAATTAGAGAACACAGATTTCCTGAAGGCTAACCTGAGTCTACTATAGGCTCTATAAGCTAGTATACAAAACTGTGATCTTAGCAGAACACAAACTCTAGGGCCATTTCAGAATGAACTTTTCAAACTAAGAAATCACAACGGATCTCATATCTAAAGAAACCATTCAAAAATGCCACTTTGCATTCATAGCTAAAATATACAGTTTAATATCAATATTAACCAACAAATCTTTAATCGTTCAATTAGTGTGAATAGAGACAAGATTTCACTGGATCTACAATAGATTACTGAATGTAACTTTACTCACTGTCATACTATAAAGGTCAAACCTTTAATAAGCTCAGTTTGCTTTTACTACGCAAATCATTTGCACATTTTATGAACGATTCATAACAAAATCTCAATGAAGTTCAAAACTTGATTCTAGTAAGCTATGAACAATCTTAGATCTATGGTCTAATCTAACTTCCGTAATCGATATCAAATATCGCTCTCACTACAAGTTATAAGATAATTTTCTTCGATAAGAAAACAACAGAACCATTAAGTATCAAATACTTTGTAAATGATTATGACCTCCTATTGAACTTATATGGATGATGTCTTAGGGTCTTTTCATCTTATAGTTTATCACTCTCACTTTTGACTTCAATAAATCAAGTCTTTTTTATAATGGTCAACATCTGATGTTACTTACCAAGTAATAAAACAGTTTTATTACTCGAGATCGTGAAAAGATATTCCATAAAAAAAATACAATAATCTATTAAATAGAATAAATGATAAACTTTTGCTTGTACCTCCAAGGTCCAAGTACTTTCAATTATATAACTATTATACAAAAGAAATATTCAAATCTCAAACTTTTCAAGATTCAAATTTTTTACCTATACATATCATATACGTAACTGTAGAGACTAATGGAACCTTAATTAAAAGGATGAATTAGAGTTACTGGAGCATATCCCCACGAGTATTTAAACTAATTTGGTAACACTCAATATCAAACGAATAAAATCATATAAGATTCGATTTCTCCCACTGACCCATTATATCACGATGAAATCGTAGAAGAATAATATTGCGTAAAAATCATATTCATTGAATAACCTTAGAACTAATTTCCATAAATTCATATGTTTGATTATATCAAACATATTTGAATAATTCAAAGACTCACCATGAATTTTAATGATATTGTTTTCAAAACTTCAATTCGAATATCTTTGAACCAGTCAAAATATTCTATTCCGATTCATCAGAAACATATTAAAAGTTCTCGAACAAGTCAAGACGTTCAATATGTGTTCTTTTAGAAACACGTAACTAAGTCATGACAACTCATTAACTAAGTTACGAAGTCAAGAAAACTATCCAAGGAAATTTCTAATTCATGAAACTACATACATATAATGTATTAGTTTAATAAATCTGTGGTCTAATGACGATCATTGGTTAAATGAGATTTAATCACTTCCTTAATACAATATTCATTAAATGAATAAGGATATGTGGTGTGATCTCGCATCAAACCATCCTTTACCATACAGAATAAGGATCTAATTCTTATGTGATAAAATATCATAAAGCACTGTTCTAAGTTATTTAGTTAACCGAATATTTTTCTTAATGTTTATCTCTACATCAATGACACTACTAGTCGTATTAAAATATGGAATAACTATTAATAAAGAACAAGTAACTATCTAATAGTCGCAAGTTCTTATATCAAATATCAAAACAATTATTAAACATTATTTTAAAAGAACTTGACGGGAGATCTGGTATTTAATACCTACAGTTGTCATATTGTGAGAATCGATATTCTCTACAGACAACTATACACATCTCATTTCTTTAGCTTTGTTATTTGTTTTCGACCATTCACAACAATTGTAAATAATTGATCAGTAAATTATGTCAGACATATGACCTCTAAAGGTCACTAAAGCCAAGAAATGTCATTATCAGATAAACAAATACCTAATGGGGTTTTCTTAATGTCAGTAAAGAATCTCGAAAAATGAACCAATTCATGCTAATTTTTACTGCGTAAGAAAGTTATTCTCTCTAGTCCATTATATCCTAAAACATATATATATTTAGATTACCTATCGTGAGTTAGTAAATAAGTCACTGACCATATTAATTTTCCTAGAAAATTGGAACAGCAGTTCCCGATGGTTTTGACTAATCTAACAATATCTAAGCCTATTCTAAATCTAAAACCTATTCTAGAAATCTGCAACCATAAGGAAAATCATAAAACATATACAAATAATATGTATGCAGCGGATTAGAAGTTTAATTCTATTAACACAATAGAGTAAGGGAAACATAAGCATCAATTTTCATAATATTACACACTGCATTAGTTATGGAATTTTTAAACCAAGCAGTGCCTCCCACTATTTTACATAATATCGTAATCCCAAACGGAAAACGGGAATTCAGTGATTAAATTGAATTCCATAGTGAGAGGTGGACCCCATTAATATATTTCGACTCACAGCTTTGGCACGTTCTCACCTACGTATATTCATTAGGTAGACAACGCTTTGTCAATCACTCATTAGTGACTCATAGGTTCTGGTCCTGTTAGTTTCTCATTGTGACAGCTTTGGAACGTTTACAATGAGGCATACCAAGGGTAAACTTGTCAATGATAAATTCAAGATACTTGCGTAGTCCTGACAGCTTTGGCACGTTCAGGGTTTCCGATTTCGCTTGAATTTATCTAGTATCAAAAATACATCCGATATGGATAAATTTCTATCAACTACACCCTCACTACTTTGGCACTTTCTCATATGCAGCCAAAGAGCAGATATCCATAAACCGTATTGACAAGACGAAACAAGAAATATGCATCCAATACATATTACTTTAAAACCTTATTAAAAAGGGATTTTTCCGTAAAGATGTTACATATTTAATTTAATCAAATTAAATAAATACAAGCATTCATAAAGTAAGGACAAAATTAAACATTAAATTTAAAGGCATATTGTAGGACACAGAAATCGGTGACGCTGTCCCGGGCTCATGGCCCGGTCGGGAGTATGGAGTAGCCCACGGGGGACTAAACCGGAGAACAATGGAGTCGCCACCCAGTGTGAACTGGGAAATGATTTTAAGGTCGCACTCACCCCTCGCAAGGGAAGACCTCAAACCGTTGGGTTCGGAATGGTCCCTTACTTATGCCACTTGTAATGAAAAGATTTATGCGATAATATAACCAAGTCTACGCAACATACATACGCAAGAATAACCTACATCTAAGTTTGCATACAACCTATATCTAAGTTCACACACAACCTATATCTAAGTTCGCATACAAGCTATATCTAAGTTTGCATGCATAAAAGTAAATCGGAATTACGACAAACACAAAATTTCAAGAACACATTAAATTGATAGACGCGGAAATATAAATAAATAATTGCCTAACCATGAACATTGGAGAGACATCATTAAGTTCCTAATAGAAAAGAAATAACTAAATCATACATAAAAAATAACTTATTATTTCTAATAAACAATGGATAAACACAAGATTAGATGAAACGAAATATGTGTGTTTCTCAAGTAGTACGTGGAGTTGTATCACAAGTATAGACCGCACTACCGTCCATTCAGATTCGGCTACAGAATTTACGTCTGGGTTTCCATCCGATATACCACGATAGATAGCACAAAATCATTCATCCAACAACAATAACATACATAGACCAACAATACGTATGCAAAGAAATACTAATAATTAATAAAAAAAGATGAACGAGAATAAATAAAAGGGTGCCCTAAGGTCTTACCTTTTAAGTCGCCTCTTGGAAGTGCGTTACACAGCCGTCGGAAGGGTTGATGCTCCGCAACTCCTCCGGTTCACTGGTCTGATGTCTTCCTTTGTTGCCTCGCTGTTTTGGGTTGCTGTTTTCTCTATTTTCGATGCTGTTTTTACTGTTTTTAGGGTGTAGTTTTTTTGGTGATTGGGGCTGTTTTAGGGTGCAGATTTTTTGTGATTAAGGGCTGTTTTTGGGGTGCAGTTTACTGTATTTTAGGGCTATTCGGGGCTGCCGTTTTTCTATATTTTGGGGGCTGTTTGGGCTGTTGTTTTGCGGTATTTTGGGGCTGTTAGGGCTGCTGTTTTTTTGGTGATTGGGGTGTTTTAGGGACTGCAGTTTCGGTGGTTTAGAGGGTGATTTGGGGACTGTTTTTTACAGTTTTGGAGGGCTATTTCAGGGCTGTATTTTCGGTGATGGAGGGGGTTTTAGAGGTCTGCTGGTTTTGGTGGTACAAGGGTGTTTGGTAGACTATTTTTGTGGCAATGAAGGGCTGTATATTGGACTGGTTTTTGTGGCAATGGAGGGCTGTTTTGTGAGTGCTGTTTCACGGCAATGGAGGAGGAATTTCTTTGTGTTGGGCGTCAATATCCAGGGCCTGAAGGGTTTGATTTATGTCTCTTTTTATAGGAGAGGGTTGGGGTTGTCCTTATTTGGGTAGGAAAGAAATCATGCAAATTATTGGGGGTATCTCTTAATTGGTATGTTATAAGGAAAATATATATCCAATTTGGGAATGTGATTTGTTTTAGTTTAGGAAAGGGATTTATGGGATTTGATTTGATTTCTTTAATTTAGGCATGTGATTTAATTTGATTTTGTTTGATTTTAACATGTGTTTAATGTGTTGGATATTTATGGATGGGATTTTGGGCTTGTGGACATGTGGGATGGCTTATTGGTGGGCTTATGGGCGTGTGGGATGGTTCCTTGGTGGGCTTGGGTGTATGGGTTGGTGGTGTGTGGGTTTGGGTGTGTATTTGCAGGGGTTTTGGTCCAAGGACAAGTTTTAAAATAGAGGTCCAACAAGCGAACCCGAGGCTAAGCAAACGAATTAAATCCAACAAGGTATTGATTTTTGAATTTTCCCTTCCGACGTCCGTTTCCCGCGACTTCCGCAACTTAAAGGGTAGTGCCTCCATACGAGGCTCATCATCGGGACTTATATGCAAAAATACAGTGCCTACACATATTAATATCATGTGTTGAGGTTCAGACCTGCTCTAATACCATTTTTGTTGGGGTTTTGGGCAAAATACCCGAGTTACGCAGCGGAATGCGGGAAAATCAAATTTTCCCATTTCTTTAATTTTTCTTGGTAATTAAAATAAACTTATTTATTTTAATCACTCTATTCAAAAAAACAAAAAAATTTAACCCATAAATCATAATTGCAGTAAATTACCATACAACCCCAAAACTTTCCATTTTAATTATTTTAGTCTTAAGTTGTTCAAAACAAGCTTAGGTGATTTCCAATCACAACCAAAATGATTTTTACATCAAATATACATTAAAACACAAATCTGAAAAATTTTCCAGATTTTTCAGTAATTACGGAAAAGCCCCTACACATTGCATTTTGATCATTTTAGTCCTAATTTGTCAAATACATAATTAGATGATTCCAAATTGATTTATACATGCCTTTGTTGGATAATATGACCCATAGCGTCACTATTTGTACAGATCATGGTGTTGTTGTACAAATTAACTATGTGACAAGGAAATTGCACTCTCATCATTTGTGATTAGATCACCATAGATGTATAAATGAAGAGAGGTCCATATGATTAGTTCCTGGATTGAGATGATATGAGACAGTATCAATCCCCGAAGGATTAATCATTAAATATCCCTAGCCGAAGTATTATCGAGACTGGACATCGATAATGCGGAATAGGCTAGTATTGCACTTGTGCGCGTTGTGAGGGCACAACGGCATAGTTCTCATATATATAAGTATTGGATACTTATGCAAGTGCAATAGGAGGTCGTGTTTCACCGATGGTACGGGAAACAGCTTCGCTCTGGATAGACCCCTCGGAATCCCATTGGTATTATGACTATGTGTCTATGGGAGGCCGAATCGAGGTAGTGTGTGTATAGTCTTAACCTGAGACTTGCATCGCTAATACTTGCGATAATCGGTAAACTCTGGTCTTGGTGGTACAGGGCTTTAACCGGTTCTGGGTACACCGCTTCTGGGTTTATCAGGGAGTCGTAGTGTATTGGGTGTGATGTCGAGACGGAAGTGTTCACTTCAGTCATATTGGAGTAGATGTCACGCAGGATATGGTACTAGTGCTCTTGAGTGTTGCGCAACCAATCGGGATATTGTGACCAGGTCATGTATATCCGATTATAGAGACTATGTTACCAGACATCCGATATGTGTTTCGGACGGGGCAGACACTTATCCAGCCCCAGCCCTAGCACGTGATTATCCGATACTGGGCCGATATACACAATACTACGGTATACTACGCTTGATACAGATCTATATATTCCTGTAAGAATATTTCTGGAGAATTGGGTAGGCATGGCGCTTTGCTAGAAGCCAACCTTGTCTTGTAAATCGATATAAACGTAGTACGAGGTACTTACGTGTTCGGACAGTCCGACGATCGTATTTACTGCCAACATATCCGGAGATCTCATGGGTCGGTTCCCGAAGATTCACCGATGACGTATTACTCGCACTTAGATTAATCTGGGATTAATTAGAAGAGAGAGATAGAATTAATCTGGGATTAATTCGATGAGAGAGAAAATTAATCTGGGATTAATTGCGGAGATATTTTATCTCGGATAAAATATCGTTAAAGAGAGAGAATGATTAATTTGGAATTAATCGGTAAAATTAATATATTCGATATATTAATCGAAATTGGATTTCGACGCGGAATTAAAATTAGATTTTAATTCGGGCGAACGAATTAATTTAGAATTAATTCGTTAGCGACGTGAATAGTGAATTCGCTAGGCGTAATCACTTAATTACGACGCGACGGAAAATTCGTTAATTTGGAATTAGCGAACCCGAGCCCGAGAGTGATTGCGAGCGCGTTCGCATTTCGAATTCGAACGCGGCACGCAAGTCACATCAAGCGTCAAATCGCTAGTCGCATCGATTGTCAAATTACTTATCACTTTGAGTGATGTGATATGACATGTTGTCACTTTATTAAAGTGACATGATGTGAATATAGAAAAGTGATTGTTGGAAAGTTGATAGGACTTTTGTATATATATTTTATTCATTTACTTGGTAAATGGGATAAAGATATAAGTATATATAAATCATTTTCTCTCTCTTGGACCATGTGTAGTACACGGTTTTGGCAAAACTTTTGGTCATTCACGTGACTCAATTTTTTGGTCTTTGTTGTTCAAATTTTGGACAAGATTCACGTGACTCTCTCATTGTTTTTGGACTTCACGGTTTTAGAAATAAAGGAGCCAAAAACTCTTCACTTTCTCTTCTCCCTCACACACGGCTTTGAGCCAAAAATTGTTCTTCTCCATTTTGGTCACTGCCGACGCAAAAGAGAAGCAATTGGGAGATGTTTTTGTTGCAAAACAGAAGTGCTAGCACACTCTAGGAGTGATACAAAGGTGATAGGGAAGTGAGTTTGTGAGCATGGAAGCTTGAAGCTTGGAGCTTCAATGGTGGTCTTCAATGGCCGAAAATGGTGAGCACCAAACCAGTCCAAACCGCACAGCCCACTGCATTTGGAAGCCATTGCCGAGCTTGGAGGGAGCTCAAAATCGCACCTTGTTCTTCATTTCATCAAAACCGAAAATCAAAGTGAGTATATTCCGCACCTCCTTTGATGTGTTCATATGTGG
This sequence comes from Zanthoxylum bungeanum, assembly GCA_019454045.1. NCBI lineage: Eukaryota > Viridiplantae > Streptophyta > Magnoliopsida > Sapindales > Rutaceae > Zanthoxylum > Zanthoxylum bungeanum. The sequence goes on along the minus strand of SKCR01038540.1, from coordinate 10,385 downwards.
TTTTTTTATGCATGTTTATGATCTTTTGGGACTTTGATTGAACTCCAACAGCCTTATACATGAAAATATAAATTGCAATTAAAGAAAACAATTTTTTCCAAATTTTTGAGAGGTCCCTTAATTTTCCAAGATTTGCAATTTGGACATCTTTAGTTCAAAATATGTGAAGCTCAAATCCAATCAATTCCAAATTTAATATACATCATATATACATCAAATACAACACATATCTGAAAAGCACCAAATTTGGAAAGGGTTATGAACCCTAATTTTATAATTTCCATAAATTGATAAATTATACCAAATTAAACAAATTCAATCCTTACCACACCAAACAAGTCTCACCACCATGAAACAACCCAAGAACAATTCTAGGTCATTTATGAGTGGCTAAACAACTCTAAAATTACAACCAAATCATATAATGATTAAAAGAAAGCTTAATAACACTTTATAAGCATTCTTTCTTAACATACATGCTAACATCTTTCATTTAAGCTTCCAACACCAATATCACGTACTAAAAGTAGTAGAGAAAAATTCACACATCATATGTTAAAGCTTGGAACCCTAGAAACAGTTTTCTAGTTGAAAAGGAATTGAAAAAAACTTACTTTGATACAAGTTTTCTTCAAATCTTCTTCTTTTCCTTTCTTTTTCTCACAACCTTGCTTTGTGATATTTTAGGAGGCTTAGGTTGTGAAAATTGAAGCAAATGAAAAATGATAACATTTATACCTAGGGTTGGCCGACTTTGAAAACGTTAAAATGGTAATTTTTTATTTTTCAATTTTTTAAATCAAATTAAAAGAATTTAAATTAAAAAAAGCTACCATTTTCAAAAAAATAAAAATACATGTGCACCAATCAAAATTAGTCATTTAAAAGCATAATAATGATAAAGATAAAGATAAAGATATTAAATAACTCTAATTATTTAACAATTAAATAATTAGACAATTACTTAATACAAATATCTAAATACATGTATCATATTTACATTAAATATTCCATAATACATATATTTGGAACATATGTCAAATACATTATTTGACAAACAATTAATGTGTATATAATAAAATCAAGTTTTAATATAAATACACACTAATCAGAAAATGGCCGGGTAACCCTTTAAGCATGCATTTTTCGTTTAATCGTTAAACGATTTATAAATAATCAATATTATTTATAATAGTTACCCTAGTGCTCTACGAGTATGTTTCATTAGTGAGACTCTCTAGATTCAGGCATATCCGTCACAAAATCTAATTTCGTGTCCATAATCTACCCACCCATAAATTATAACGACCACAGATAAACTCGTTGAATCATACAGGTCGAGGTCATCACATACGTATAATCCCTCCGTCACAGGTATTCAAATTATCACATAGATATAGATAAAAATGTCAAATCTCTATAGGTATAATTCTGTCGACAATTGTAATAGCAATCTCTTAGTAACACTTAGAACTTACCTCCACAGTGCACCACGGGCCCATGGATTTAACAGATTGCTAATTACACATTAAATATCTATGCTCTGTACACAGAATTGACGGATTCTATCTTGATACACAAATGATATCTTGAGGATCAGTCCACACCCAACGAACAGACGGAGGTCTGATCTAAATAGATCGGTGACGTGACTACCATCAAAGTGTGGAGGATACCTCATACATCCACTGTGGTATCTCAGGTTGAAGGACCAATATGCTCACTTGACCCGAGAAGATTCCTATTGACGTTGGTGTACCATCTATTAGGAAATCTTCGGTGAGTCGTTCAGTGTTTATCCAATATAAACACCTACACGTCTATACTAGTCTCCTTAGACTCATGGTTTATTGGGATAAACCATCGGACCAAGTCTCGATATACGACGTGTACTGGTCTCAGCGGATTTTACAAACCGACCCCTCGTTAGTAAATCTTGACCATGAACTTTATTTGATAATATACTTTTAGTAGTGAAACTTCCCAATGTCAATTACAAACTGCTTTATAACCGTGCACTACATCATATATTATCAGGTTTTTGTCTAATATATACATATCACTAAATCATATTTAGTTTCAATCTAATCGTAATTAGATTGATATGTATATAAAAGAAAGAAGTACTACCATAAATAAGTAATATTATGGAAAAACGAATTGTTTGTATTTGTGAATCGGACATAAATACGATCCAGATTGGCACTCTGAGCACCAACCCTAACAAGTTATGCGTTAACAGTCTTAATACATAATGTTATTTCTTAGTTTCCTGTCTATATTGGTAATTCATTTTGAAATAATACCTATTATTATTAAATAAAATGGAAAAACCATCATGCTATAGTTTTGAAACAGAAATCAAATTTATATGACAAACCATAAATAAACAACACTTTGTTTAAATTCAAATAACTTTTATTTGAAAATTAAAAACTGGTAACTCCCACTGCTTTTACTGAAACAACAACCCATGTCCTGACTCTCATGGTAAACTTACTTTCATCAAGGTCTTTCCATGTAACAAGTAGTTTTACCTTGTGTCTTTCTAGTTTTTCTTTCTCTTCTATGTAGTATTGAAAGACTCGGCAATACTACTTCTCCATTAGGCTTACTAGGATCCATTATCATGGACTCCAAAGAGGTGAGTATTATATACAACTTGGCATTGGAGGACATTCATCCTTTTGGATAAATTTAAGTTCCTCAAAAGACCAAGACTCCTCTCATGTTATTTTTCTTTTAACGTAATTTTCACTCGTATATTTATCATTAGCAAGTATGGAAATATCGAAAAAATAGCTGATAAATTTTAAAATAAACATGCATTCAAAAATTTCATAATAAAATTTCACTGTTTGGACAACGGACACCCGGTAAGCCCGAAACTCTCCTGGTAATGCCGTTTTCGCATAATTCAATTCCGAAACAATTTTCGGCGATTATTACAATGCCCAAAACACATCCAACATATTTATACAACATACTTTTCATCACCAAAATCACATAAATTCCAGATGTGATTTGGTAACCAAAAATATCAATTTTCATACTTTAAATCTAATTTTCTCAACATTAATCATATTAATACTTACACCAACCAAAGTCACCACAAATGAAGAACCCAAGAAAAATTCTAGGAGTTAAAAGAGTGGTCATAACACTCTAGAATGGCAACAAGTCATCAAATGATAAAACTGAACTAATATTACACTAATATTATTTAATCAAACTTCACACATGCATCTAGTCTCCAAAACCATCCTCCCAATTAAAAAGCCCCAAAATATAAGAAATGAATAAACCCTAGAACTTGTCTAGATGCTCAAGAACAAGAAATTTTTTTTTTAAGTTTAAGAGTTATGAAGATTACCTCATAATCTCCTAATTTCCTTAAACCTTTTTCTTGATTTCTTCACTTTCTTCCTTGTTTCTTCAAACAAGTTTTTATGTGCTTTTATGCTTGTTAGGTTCGGCCACGGAAATCTTATGAATGAGAAAAAAAATTTCTCACTTTAAATACTAAGGATAACCGACTTTAGGTGTAGGAATAAGGGCATTTTGGTCATTTGGTCAATTAATCTAATTAATTAATAATAATAACCTTTAAGTTAACAAATCCAATTTGTAAACTTTAAGCTTAATAGAATCATGCCACATGTAACCAATAATAATCAAACATATGCATAACAATTATGTAATATTGATATAATTTAATTATCTAGATATTTAACATTTAAATACCTAAATAATTAATTAATGCGATTATTATTATACACATATTTTTATTTACATTAAATAACAAATATATTTTAATGGCATGTGTCAAAGTCTTATTTGATAATTAATTAATATATATCAAATCAAATCTTGTATCAAATACAAATACACATTAATTATTAATTGACCAAAATGCCCCTAATGCATGTATTTTCTTTTAACCGTTTAAACGATTCGAACTAACTCATTTAACCCAATGAAGTATTACGAATAATCTATATTATTCATAATGTGTTGCCCAAGTGCTCAAAGAGTACACTTCATATTGTGGGACTATCTAAGTTTAGGTTTATCTGTCACGGAATCTAATTTCGTGTCCATAATTCACCCACTCATGAATTATGACGACCACAAATAATCTCGCTAAACTATGCAAGTCGAGGTCATTGCATACGTATAACCCCCCTGTCATAGGCTTTCAATATTATACCGGGGATATTGATAAGAACGTCAAATCCTTAAGGTATAATATAGTCGACTTTTAACATTACGATCTCTAAATAACACTCGGAACTCGCTTCTGAAGTATACCACAGCCATGGATTTACTAGATCGCAAATACCTAAAAGATACATATGCCATGTACACAGCACTTACGGATTCTATCTGATACTCGCAGGATATCATGAGTATCAGTCCACAACCAACGAACAGATGGAGGTCTGATCTAAATAGATCGGTGACGTGAATGCCATCAAAGTGTGGAGGATATATCATATATCCACAGTGGTATCTTAAGTCGAAGGACTACTGTGCTACTCAACTCTAGAAGATTCCTATTGATGTTGGTGTAGCACATAGTATGAAATATTCGGTAAGTCATTCAGTGTTTATCAAATAAACAACTACATATCTATACGAGTCTCCCAAGACTCATGGTTCAATGGGATAAACCATCGGACCAAGTCACGATATACGCCATGTACAAGTCTCAACGGATTTTACTAACCGACCCGTGTTAGTAAATCTTGACTAGGAACTTTATTTGAGAATATACATCTTATAGTGACGCTTCCCAATGTCAATTACAATCTACATTGTAACTGCGCACTACGTTGTAAATTCTAAAGTCTTTGTCTAATATCTACATATCACTAAATCATATTTAGTTTCAATCTAATCGTAATTAGATCGAATACGTATATAAAAACAAGAGGTTCTACCATTATGTAAGTAATAATATGGAAAAATGAATTGTTCGTACTCATGAATCGGACATTAATACGATCCAGATTGGCACTTCGAGCACCAACACTAACAATTTCTCCCACTTACTTTAGTGCCAATCCACGGTATCATATACACATATCAATGTGTTTCATATACTCATGGCCCTCAAGAGCTCACCTAACACTCAAGAGGTAGGCAACAGGATGTAGGTCCGCTATAACAAATTGAGTTTGTCCAATACACCCAATCATTTCCCTTAGCCAACATCATTCATTTATTGTATAACCTAAATTATAGATTAATATGACTCAGATGCGACATCAATATTGTACTATAGCTACCGAGTTGTCTATGTATTTAGAGATCAAATCCAAATATTATGAGACAACTGCAAACACAACACTAATTTCAAAACTTCTAATCTATAAGGTCATTATGCAACTTCATAAGTCAATACTTCATAAGTTACAACTAATTCACTATTACAGTAGAATCATCTATGACACTCCCGCTGCATCTTTTCTGACTCTATGTGACATAGACCATCTAATGTCATAATTAGACTCAAACCTAATTTGATCCTAATGGTTGTAGACTATATTCCCATGAATAGGAAACTCGTTCTTAATATCTCAAAGATAACAAAGAACATGTTTCAAGACACATCCTATGGTCTATAGCGTATCAAATGTTGGGTTTTCTAAGTCAAACCAAGATCAATTAAGCAAGAAATCATGTGAATACAACCAAGTAAGAATACGGAAAATACTCACTTTGATCGGATATTGGATGCGTCAAAAATAAAAAAATTGTTTCTCCAACTTTCGGCCAAGCTCTTCATTTGGAGATGAAATCCAAGCTCCAAGCTTTTGATGATGATTCCAAGCTCCTGGGAAAGTTTCCCTAACACCATAGTTATGATTCCTTTGAGTGCTAGCTCTTGAAAATTTGCAACAAATTTTCACCTTCTTCTTCCTACTAGTTTCGGCCAAGCCAAAATTGAAGAGAAAATGGAGAGTGAAGTTGTGAGTGAGAGAGAGAGAAATGATGAAGATGTGTGGTTGACTTGTATCTTTGATTTCAAAAATCATATTCAAGATATACCAAACATTTGGTAAAAAACTTCCATCATTACCAACTTTGAGTGTAATACAAGTCACCATCATTCCTTCACCAAAACCCATCACGAAAAAGTAATTAAAGTGACAAGTGATGTGACAAGTGATGTGACATGTGGGTCCCACTAAATTTAAAATCCGAGTGGGCCCGCAAATAATCCCAGGCTCGTGTTCGTTAATTCCAAATTAACAATTTTTATGTTGCGACGTAATTAAATCAAATTAAATTAAATAATTATGCCTAGCAAAATTACTATTCACGTCGCTCGCGAATTAATTCTAAATCAATTCGTTAGCCAAATTAAAATCCAATTTTAATTCTGCGTCGAAATCTAATTTCGTTTAATATATCGATATATTATTTTATCGATTAATTCCAAATAACCGTTCTCTCTTTTCAATTAGAATTTTATCCCAGATAAAATCTCTCCGCAATTAATCCTAGATTAATTTTCTCTCTCTTATAATTAATCCCAGATTAATTATGTTCGAATCATACGTCATCGGTGAATCTTCAAGAAGCGACCCATGAGATCCCTGGATATGTTGACAGTAAATCCGGTCATTGGACTATCCGAACACGTACCTACCTCGTACTACATTTTTACCGATTTACGAGACATGGTTGGCTCCTAGCAAAGCACCGTGTTTACCTAATTCTCCAGAAATATTCTTAAGGGAATATATAATCTATGGCAGGCGTAGTATACGTAGTATTGCGTATTGCGATCCAGTATCGGATGTCACATGCTAGGCCTGGGGCTGGAATTACGTCTGCCCCGTATGAAGCATATATCGGATCTCTGGTAACTAGTCTCTATAATCGGATAAACATGACCTAGTCATATTATCCCGATAACTGCAATACTTAAGAGTACTAGTTCTGTATCCTGCGTGATCATCATCTCCATATGACTGAAGTGATACTTCCATCTTGACATCACACCCAATACACTACGATTCTCAATATACCAGAAGAGGCGTACACAGAACCTGTTAAAGCCCCAGACGATCAAAACCAAATATATTGATTGTCGCAAGTATTAGTGATGCAAGTCTTATGTTAAGACGAAATACACCTACCCTGATTCGGACTTCCATAGACACATAGTCATACTACCAATGGAATTCTGAGGGGTCTATCCAGAGCGAAACTATTTCCGTACCATCGGTAAACACAACCTCCTATTACACTTGCATGTGTATTTAATACTGTCTCAAATCTTATTAATCCGGAACTAATCATATGGACTTTTATCTTTTATATATCCCGGTAATCCAATTACAAATGATAAACGAGCAATTTCCTTTGTCACATAGTTAATTTGTACAACAACACCATGTTCTATACAAATAGTGATGCTATGGGTCATAATTGTCCAACAATCTCCCACTTGGCCTATAGGCAATCACTCAAGTGTCCTACACCTGAACTATGTACGGGTCGCTCAAATTTCTGCTGAGAAACAGCTTTCGTCAGCGGAATTGCAATGTTATCATCTAATGCGATTTATTCGATCATCACATCGCCACGATGTATGATCCGATGAATCAGATGAAATAATTGAAGTACATACTTGGATGATTGATGAGACCATTAATTCTTTAGCCTGCGTTGAGGCCTAGCTCAGCTGCTAACAGAACTATACCTAATCTGATTAGGATTACCTAGATCCAAAGTGCTTCAATTGCTGCCTCAGCTGCAACAATATTCCGCTTTTTTTTGTTTATTCAACAACAGTATCTTGCTAGAAAGATTTCCAGCTCATTATTCCGTTATTCAAACTATATAGTACCATTATTCATACTTATAGTCATTTTTGTCGGTTTGGAAACTTGCAACGGTGAACCCAGTCACTTCAAGTTCTCCTCCTCCATGTACAAGAAAGCATCCTTAGTTCATCTAAGATACTTAAGGATGTTCTGAACATCAATCCAGTGACTATCACTTGGATTGGCCTGATTGTGACTTCATATGCTCAAAGCCTATGAGATACCAGGTCACGTACATATCTTTCAATGTACGATTTCTCGGAGAGTTCCAACAACTTTTAGATCTATCCCAGTAGATCATTAATTCTAGAATAAAAGTTGTCTCTCCCAAGTAATCTATGGAGAATTTTCATGAAAGCCTATCTTTCACCGATTGTATTATGGGAATGTCATTTCCAAGAAATGATATGTCATCATTATATAGGACAATCATTGTCAGTGCGCTCCCACTAACCTCCTTATATACACAAGATTCATTTTCATTTTGAATTAAATCATATACCATTATGATTACATCAAAACGATAGTTCTAAGAACGCAATGCTTGCTTCAATCCATAAATAGATCGATTTAACTTGCAAACCTTGTTTGCATGTTTCGGTACGAAAAAATCGTCTGGATGTTGTAAACATCCTCCAAAAGGTTTTCTTTTAAGGAAATCGGTTTTAACGTCCAGCTGTCATATTTCATAAATGAAACATACTGCAGCATTAGCAAGCATTATCCAAATGGATTTAACCATGGCAACGAGTAAAAGGTTTCGTCGTAATCGACAGAATGTTGATAACGATACCTTTTCGCTACAAGCCTAGATTTGTACGTTGGTATGTTGCCATCAATGTTAGTCTTCCTTGAAGACTCATTTAGTACCAATAGGCACAATGCCTTATGGTACAACAACCAGTATTTAAACTTGGTTGGTATACATGGAATCCATTTCGGACTTCATGACATTTTTTCATGAAAGGAGTCGATACCTTGTATCACTTCCTCATACGTAGTTGGTTCGTCTTCCTCAATAAGATTGACATCTACATGAGGTGAGATCAGAAACCCATACCTCCCATGTTGTTTTCTGACTCTCTCCGACTTACGCGGTTCTTGTGTATTTGAAGATTATTAGTACAGTTTCATCCCTGATGAACTGTTTGTGTTCCATTAAGGATTCGGTGCCTGGAACAGTATTACTCCAATTTTCATCGAGTTTTACTTTCCTCCCACTTACCACTGCATATAGGTATTCATCTTAGGAAAACCGCATGGAGAGCAACAATTAAATTATTCTCTTGTGAGTTGTATATGTTGGATAATATGACCCATAGCGTCACTATTTGCACAGATCATTGTGTTGTTGTAGCAAATTAACTATGTAATAAGGAAATTGCACTCTCATCATTTGTGATTAGATCACCATAGAATATAAATGAAGAGAGGTCCCTATGATTAGTTCCTGGATTGAGATGATATGAGACAGTATCAGTCCACGAAGGATTAATCATTAATATCCCTAGCCGTAGTATTATCGAGACTGGACATCGATAATGCGGAATAGGCTAGTATTGTACTTGTGCGCGTTGTGAGGGCACAACGGCATAGTTCTATATATATAAGTATTGGATACTCGTGCAAGTGCGATAGGAGGTCGTGTTTCACGATGGTACGGGAGGGAAACAGCTTCGCTCTGGATAGACCCTTCGGAATCCCATTGGTATTATGACTAGGTGTCTATGGGAGGCCGAAATCAAGATAGGTGTGTATAGTCTTAACCTGAGACTTACATCGCTAATACTTACGACAATCGGTAAACTTTGGTTTTGGTGGTGGGGGATCTTAACTGGTTCTGTGTACACCACTTCTGGGTTTATCAGAGAATCGTAGTGTATTGGATGTGATGTCAAGACGGAAGTGTCACCAGTCATAATGGAGATGATGTCACGCAGGATACGGTATTAGTGCTTCTTCAGTGATGCGCATCCAATCGTGATATTATGACCAGGTCATGAATATCCGATTATAGAGACTAGTTACCAGACATCCGATATGTGTTCGGACGGGGCAGACACTTATCCAGCCACAGCCCTAGCACGTGACTATCTGATACTGGGCGATATGCATAATACATTAGTATACTACGCTTGATACAGATCTTAATATTCTTTAATGGATATGTCCGGAGAATTAGGTAGATTGGTGCTTTGCTAGGAGTCGACCTTGTCTCGTAAATCGTAGAACGTAGTACTTGGTACGTACGTGATTCGGATACTCCGACGACCGTATTTACTGCCAGATTATCCGGGGATCTCATGGGTCGCTTCCCGATAATCCACCGATGACGCACAACTCGCACTCTTGAATAATCTGGGATTATACAGAAGAGAGAGAAAATTAATCTAGGATTAATAACGGAGATATTTTATCCAGGATGAAATATCGTCTAAAGAGGAGATAACGATTAATTTGGAATTAATCGGTAAATAAAATTATTTATCGATAATAATCGAAATTAGATTTCGACGCGGAATTAAAATTAGATTTTAATTCGGG
>SKCR01038539.1:0-64754 GCA_019454045.1 Zanthoxylum bungeanum | reverse complement strand
ACAAACTCGGTGGGACGTAACCCGACCCCGAGCTGAGAAAGGTACTTGGACCTGGGGGAATGTTACGTCCCCAGTCCGAAGAGACAGACTCGGTGGGACGTAACCCGACCCCGAGCTGAGAAAGGTACTTGGACCTGGGGGAATGTACGTCCCCAGTCCGAACCTGGGGGAATGTTACGTCCCCAGTCCGAAGGGCTGACTCGGTGGGACGTACCCCGACCCCGAGCTGAGAAAGGCACTTGGACATGGAGGAATGTTACGTCCCCAGTCCGAAGGGCTGACTCGGTGGGACGTACCCCGACCCCGAGCTGAGAAAGGTACTTAGACCTGGGGGAATGTTACGTCCCCAGTCCGAACCTGGGGGAATGTTACGTCTCCAGTCTGAAGAACTGACTCGGTGGGACGCAACCCGACCCCGAGCTGAGAAAGGCACTGGGACCTGGGGGAATGTTACGTCCCCAGTCCGAAGAGACAGACTCGGTGGGACGTAACCCGACCCCGAGCTGAGAAAGGTACTTGGACCTGGGGGAATGTTACGTCCCCAGTCCGAAGAGACAGACTCGGTGGGACGTAACCCGGCCCCGAGCTGAGAAAGGTACTTAGACCTGGGGGAATGTTACGTCCCCAGTCCGAACCTGGGGGAATGTTACGTCCCCAGTCCGAAGGGCTGACTCGGTGGGACGTACCCCGACCCCGAGCTGAGAAAGGCACTTGGACCTGGAGGAATGTTACGTCCCCAGTCCGAAGGGCTGACTCGGTGGGACGTACCCCGACCCCGAGCTGAGAAAGGCACTTGGACCTGGGGGAATGTTACGTCCCCAGTCCGAAGGGCTGACTCGGTGGGACGTACCCCGACCCCGAGCTGAGAAAGGCACTTGGACCTGGGGGATGTTATGTCCCCAGTCTGAAGGGCTGACTCGGTGGGACGTACCCCGACCCCGAGCTGAGAAAGGCACTTGGACTTGGGGGAATGTTACGTCCCCAGTCCGAACCTGGGGGAATGTTACGTCCCCAGTCCGAATGGCTGACTCGGTGGGACGTACCCCGACCCTGAGCTGAGAAAGACACTTGGACCTGGAGGAATGTTACGTCCCCGGTCTGAAGGGCTGACTCGGTGGGACGTACCCCGACCCCGAGCTGAGTGAAAGACTTGGGTTCTGGGGGAATGTTACCTCCCCAAACCAAAGGAGCTGGCTCGGTGGGACGTAACCCGACCCAGAGCTGAATAACCAAGTGTCCTCGGCGGAATGAAATCTGGCCCCGAGCCGAATAAACAACTGGCCTCGGCGGAACGAAATCCAGCCCCGAGCCGAATAAACAAGTGGCCTCGGCGGAACGAAATCCAGCCCCGAGCCGAATAAACAAGTGGCATCGGCGGAACAAATCCAGCCCCGAGCCGATTAATCAAGTGGCCTCGGCGGAACAAATCCAGCCCCGAGCCGATTAATCAAGTGGCCTCGGGGGAACAAATCCAGCCCCGAGCCGATTAATCAAATGGCCTCGGCGGAACAAATCCAGCCCCGAGCCGATTAATCAAGTGGCCTCGGCGGAACGAATCCAGCCCCGAGCACTGGTTAATCCTTGGGACTTATTCAGATGGGAAGTGTATCCACCTTTGAAACCCTACCGAATATGGCATGGGCGTCCCTCTGCCAGACCGGCGAAAAATAAAAATAAGATTCTGGAAAATGAAATAAAAAGGCGGGGGTGACTTAGCACTTATCCCAAGACAAAAACGTTTCGCAAGCATAAACAACAACATGGATGCCTCAAAACAGCGTCCCGCCCGAGGTCTCCAAAACACAATTCTGAATCTTTCAATTCAGTGTCCCGGCGAACCAGGATTCGGATCAGAAGAGCGTTTGAATGGTAAAGGCACATCCTCTACACGTCGGTTCACTGGGGAGCCTGTGTATTGTATGAGGGCTCCTCCTTACCACGCTGGAGTAGGCACACGCCCAGGGGCACAACGCATCCCCGTGCTGTGTCTCTCGCAGATCCGGATGATGAATGGATCAAAGAGTGTTCGGACTACTACGGGTATATTCCTCCTTAGTTCCGGCATCACTGGAGCTAGCAATCGTCACGGGGGTGTCATCACCCCCCGTGCTATGCTTTCCCACGGATCCATTACATCGGGTAGGTGAGGATCAAAAGAGTGTTCGACACATTAAGGACATGTTCCTCCTTATGTTCGGTAACACTGGAGTAAGCAATCGCCACGGGGGTATTATCCTTCCCTGTGCTATGCTTCTCACGGATCCTATGCATCGAGAATGCCCCTGAAGACCCCGAGCTAAGAGAGATACTTGGTTCTGGGGAAATTTTTCATCCCCAGATCAATGAGCATGACTCGGTGGGACGTAACCCGACCCCGAGCTGAAAGAGGTACTTGGCTATGGGGGAATGTCCCATCCCCAGACCAATGAGCATGACTCGGTGGGATGTAACCCGACCCCGAGCTGAATAATCAAGTGGCCTCGGCGGAACGAAATCCAGCCCCGAGCCGAATAATCATCGATCTCGGCGGTATAAGAGCAGACCCGAGCCGGAAAGAAACATCGGTCTCGGCGGTACAAGAGCAAACCCGAGCCGGAAAGAAACATCGGTCTCGGCGGTACAAGAGCAGACCCGAGCCGGAAAGAAACATCGGTCTCGGCGGTACAAGAGCAGACCCGAGCCGGAAAGAAACATCGGTCTCGGCGGTACAAGAGCAGACCCGAGCCGAAAAACAAATATCAAAACCATTGTGTGAGCCATGACAAGCAAGCATAATCAAATGTCAACCTAAGTCAAAAGAGGTTTTACTCACCTTTTTGGGGATCCGTTGCCTTCTTGCAACTCTACGAGGGTCACTACAAGCAAGGCTCTTCTTAGTACATCCTCTCTGCATCTCAACATTCCACGCATCCGACCGGATGACTTCCGCTATCAACTTGGTCATCCTCAAAAACCGAATGGTCTATGTACACACTGAAAAAGCCTTCTTTCACCAAGTCTTCCACCTGCTCCCGCAGGTCTTTGCACCCATTCGTGGCATGTCCCCTTACACTGTGGTCCTTTCTCTAATGGTGTTCCCTCTTCGGGATATTTTCTCCTCGTTTTCTAATAAAACGAATTTTCGGGCCACCTCCAGGGCGGTGGCGTAGTCCGGGGTATCTTGGATCCTCAGGTGGGTCCATAGCCTCCCGACTTTCAAGGCTCTTTTCAAGCTTTCCAAGGCCTCGGGGGATTCATACCCTCCGACTTCGAGTACCATATTATGGTATCTTTCAATAAATATTTTCAAAGGTTCATCGTCTCCTTGTTTCATAAGTCTTAGTTCTCCAATTGTCTTTCTGGGGACACAAGCCCCCTTGAAGTGTCGTATGAATGACTTCCTTAGTTGTGCGAAGCTGTTGACGCTTCTTGGGGCTAGGCTTCTATACCATAGAATGGCCGGTCCGGCCATAGTTAGGGGGAACACTTTGCAGATGGCGTCCCCTGTTACCCCTTGTACCTCCATTAGTAGGACGAAACCTTCAATGTGGGTTTTGGGGTCGGTATGGCCCTTGTATGGTGTCATGGTCGGCATGCTGAATCTTTTTGGGAATTTCTCCGTCTTTATTTCTTCTGTGAGGAGGGACTCATCTTTGCCGTCCTGGACATCCCCTCTGTTTGTATTGGGGTATACTCCCCATTTGACCAGTTCCTCCCGTAACCAAGATTTCATGCTGCTGTCTTTGGTTCCATGCCGCCCCATGTGGTTTCTTTTCTTTCTGCTATCTCGGGAGTGGCGCTTCTCAGGGTCGGTGTCTTCTCGTATTTTTTCGGTATGTTCTTTTCCCCTTCTCCGAGTGCTGTGAGGGCTATCGTAGGAGGAGTATGGTGATGATTTGTCATCTTCCTCCTCCCATGTGTCCTCGGTATGGGAATCTCTTTGCACCACCACGGATCTTACCCTGTAGGGATCCCTCCTCCGGGGTCTGTCGTCCTCACTTACATCGACAATTCTCTTTCCTTCCGCTACTTCATTCCTTTGTCGGCTAGTCCCGGCCTCGAATTTTCCATTGTGTGCTCCTTCTATCCTTTCCAACCGGTCTACTATGGTTTTTAGCAGAGTTTGGCTTTCTTCCCTTTCTTTCCTAAGAGTCTCCTCTATCTTCTCTATCCAATCTGCAGCCGAGCTCCCTGATGGTTGTTGGTTTCCGCCTTCCGCCATTTGTCTTACTACGCGAGTTGCTTTTTGTTGAGTTCCCCACAGACGGCGCCAACTGTTGACGGCTGATTTTGGTCTCAGGGCAATGTGGGAATATTACTCCCGAGACAATCCTCCCTCAATAGTGAATTTGTTTGGTTATGGGGGACCAAAAGCAAACTTAGCAAAAGATAGATAAATACACCAATCAACAAGGAGATTTAACGTGGTTCGACGGATCTTTGTCCGACCTACGTCCACGGGCACAAAAAGGATGATACTTTTATTACTCAAACACGCTTCTCAGCTCTCTCTTTTGTTTACAAGTCTCACAATAATGATCTTGATCTCAACTTTTAACTTTCAACTTTCAACTTGTTTTTCTTATGCACACTCTACCCTTCTATTTATAATAGTGTAGAAATCAGATTCCTATTTGTACAAGAATTCCCAATTGGAGATGGTCTCCTTTTCCTATCAGGATTCCTAGTCAAAACTATTCCCTTTTCCCATAAGGATTCCTAATTAAAACTACATTTATTCCTTTATCCTATTAGGATATTAACTTTATTACTTTACCCCATTAAAGTAGGACAACTTATCCCTTTTCCGCAAGAATAGGATGCTTTATCTTTCTGAGCACGCCTCGTCATGTGCTCGGTCTTCATGAGGTCGGTCATGACAATCTTTTATGCTGAGAGTGTTTCTGCCGACCTTAGCATGAATGCTATGGAAGCAGTATTTGATATATTGAGATCTAACATGTTTATCTCATCTATTTTTATGGCAATTACCTGGAATGTTACATTCTAGTACATTTTGAGCTTTGAACTTTTAGTTTCCAGGAATTCCATAATGAACAACTATCTTGTCATCTTGATTTTCTTCCTGCATTTGGAAACAGTATTAGATCATGTCATCTGATAAACTTCATCTGGTTCATGAGATCCTTTTATTTCAGTTTTATGTCCGTCTATATATATATATGTGTGTGTATGTGTGTGTGTGTGTGTGTGTGTGTGTGTGTGTGTGTGTGTTATTGATTTGTTTGTTTTGGTGATTATGTAGCGGTATGAAAGATACAACTTGTTATTATGGATGCCATTTGGTTTTTTATATGCATGCTCTTAGGTTGTTGGTATGGTTATTGTCAATAAGTGCTTTATGTGACAAAAATTAGATTAGGGTTATATTTTGTATTTTTATTTGGATGTATTTAATGTTTTTATTTATGAAGATATCGATTTTTTTTGGAAGTCCATCTAATTCTTAACATTTGGTTTATAATTTCAGATTTTGTGCCAGATATCATATTGTTGGGGGATTGTTGCAGGCTTCTCAACAAGTATCATGAATTTTGGTGGGGGCATGACATTTTGATGGGACTTTAAGAGTAGTTTTTGAAATATATATATGTTAATTTAAAGATTGTCTATGGAGTTTTTGTATTTATCATGTGATACTGTTGAATTGATTAATACGATTAATCTATTATATTGCGAATTTTATATAAATGTAATTTTTTAGTTTTTTATTTCATTGAGTTGGTATATATATATATATATATATATATATATATATATATATATATATATATATATATATATATATTTTATGATTAATTTAATTACAAAAAATAAGAAATATAATTGTGAAATAATACGATTTTTAAATTTTAAAAGATATTGACGGATATTGATACTATAGTAACAATAATTACTGACACTAAAAATCAAATATATGCGATATACTGATACTGCAGTAACAAAATTTACTGACACTATAGTATCACTAAATACTGATGATATAGTGTCAATAATTTACTGACACTAAAATAGTGTGAGAGATTACTGATACCATAGTGTCAATAATTTTCTGATACTACAGTATTAACGTTTACTGACACTAAGAATCACTGACACTAGAAACTAGTGTCAGTGATTTCTGGCTGCGGCAACACTGACACATTTATATAGTGTCAGTAAAACCCTTTACTGACACTAATTTAGTATCAGTAAAAGCCTTTTTTCTTGTAGTGAAACACGCTTCTCAGCTCTCTCTTTTGTTTACAAGTCTCACAATAATGATCTTGATCTCAACTTTTAACTTTCAACTTTCAACTTGTTTTTCTTATGCACACTCTACCCTTCTATTTATAATAGTGTAGAAATCAGATTCCTATTTGTACAAGAATTCCCAATTGGAGATGGTCTCCTTTTCCTATCAGGATTCCTAGTCAAAACTATTCCCTTTTCCCATAAAGATTCCTAATTAAAACTACATTTATTTCCTTTATCCTATTAGGATATTAACTTTATTACTTTACCCCATTAAAGTAGGACAACTTATCCCTTTTCCGCAAGAATATGATGCTTTATCTTTCTGAGCACGCCTCGTCATGTGCTCGGTCTTCATGAGGTCGGTCATGACAATCTTTTATGCTGAGAGTGTTTCTGCCGACCTTAGAGTGCTCGGTCATCCGAACCAAAGTGGTCGGTCTTTACATGTTGTGGTCGGGTCGGCTTTGATGATCTCAACCAGTCAGGGAATTACCCTTCTGTCCTCGTCGTGCTGCCTTAAATGTCATAGTGCCTGAAAACACCATCAACAACATTACTTAGTTACTAATTCTAAAATTTAAACAAAACATTGAAGCTAAAATTAAGAAGTCAAATAGTGAAAATGAAAATTAGAAACATTAAAGTTTGTTGCTATAAACTAATTCAAAATGAAAAAAAAAAAAACCTAAATATTAAAACCTATTATAAAATAAAAACATAATCTCTTATTAAAATAAGAGACCTATTAATTTAATATTTGACACATAATTTCTATAATTGATTTTTTATTATTAATTATAAAATTAAAATATCTCTAAAATTAATTTTTATTTTAAAATTATAAATGTAATATAATAATTATTAAAATAAGAATTTTGTTACAATATAAAAATAGAATCTCCTATCTTTTATTAAATTATAAAATTAAAATAAGAAATATATTACAATATAAAAACCATAATCTCCTATTAAAATAAGAAACATATTAATTTCATTAATTAATAATGTAAATTCTTATTATTAAATTATAAAAATAAGTCCCATTAAAATTTAAAAAAATCTGCGATACCTAATTTATATGTTTAATTTTTTTATTACCTATTACAATAAAAACATATTTTGTAATCTCCTATAACATAGAAAAAAACATACGTGACCTAATCTTTATAATTAATTTTTTTTATTAACTTATAAAATTAAAATAAAATGTATTAAAAAATAAAAAAATAATCTCCTATTAAAATAAGAGACATAAATATCAGACATCCACAAAAACTATATAATTTTTTAGTTTTTAGTTCTATTGTTATTTGTTATTTTTCTTTAAATTATTTCAATAAGTTTTTCATGATTTTTATTATTTATTGCACTTCATGATGCGAACACTGATTATTAGCTCCTGCACAGTGATAGTCAAGATTTCAAGTTCGATGAGAAATTTTAAGTTTAAAGGAATAAATTACATTAAATTTCATTAGAATTCATCCGAAATAAAATTAAATGTTTTTAAAGTTATTTATAATTAAGAATATGATTTCAAATGAAATAGAAAGAGGAGAGATAAACTATAATGTGAATTAGAAATACTGTTTGAGAATTTATAGACAAACAAAATGAGATATAAATATTAAGTGTAAGTAAATCAGTTATCTCATTTAAACTATAAAATCAACTAAATCCGGATTATTTACAAGATCGATACTTAAAATAATATTAAGATTTTTGTTATGATATGAAAATATAGTCAAAGATGTGTTCAACTAGCACAAAATGTTGGCCCTATACTAATAATAATAATAATAATAATAATAATACTTAAAATCCAAATACAAAAGAATCTCAGTAAGGAAGAAATCCATTAGCTGTTGTGTTGCTGCTATTCCTGCTGCCCAACCTTAGTTGTGAGAAAGACCTTTTTACCCTTGAAGACATGCAATCTAATTGTTTCCTTGACGATTTACTCTCCCTTAAAATTCTTGTCGATGAAAAAGAACAAGAGTCATGATCATCATCACCTTCTGGCACACTAACAAGAACACAATTACAACATTCTCCCATTGATAATGACCTCTTCAAAGTGATATCCAAAAGTTGCTTCTTCTCTTCTAACCTTGAACTAGAAGCGCTTCTATGTAACCTCTCATCATTTCTGACGCCATAATCAATCACTGGCTTAGCCGATTCTCCAGAAATGCTTTTTGGTTCAACAACTACCGGTGACCTACAAACCGGGCAGGTACTATGCCCTAAAAACCAACTACCAATGCATGGAACATGAAACGCGTGCCTACAATTAGGCAGCAAGCGTACCATTGCCCCATCTACCAATTCTCCTAAGCAAATAACACATTCACTTTGATCAACACGAAATAGCTCACAATCCTTTGTGGAGTAAGCGAGAATTGGGATTGTTAGGAGGACTTCTTCGTCAATTCCTTTAGCAAATTGAAGTGGTTGTGAAGCAGAATCTGTCGTTCTTTGTCGCCGCCGTTTCATTATATATTTAACGATGTGGTGATATGCAACAAGTGCTAGAGCTGTTGCAGTTATGCCACCAATGGAAATGAGAAGATGAGGAAGAAATGACCCTGTATTTTGACTTGCTGGAGATCCTACACCTTCCATGGCAGCTGAAACACAGCAGAGATACAAGGAATGATTTTTATAGGATTATAAAGTTGTTCTGAAATTTAGCCTTGTTTCTTAAGAACAAGGAACACATTCACTTATTCTTTTAAAGTGAAAGTGGTTCCACTAAACTCGGGCTTCAATTTGGTGTTTAAAGATGAACTGAGAGCTCGGGAGTCTTGCGTGCTGTACAGCTAGTGACAATTGTATGATAGAAACTGTTTCATGGAGGAACTTCAATTTGCTTCAAATATTGCTCACATATTTTTGGACACGTGGCATCAATGACAAACAATTATTAAACATTGTCTAAAGCCTTCGTCATTTATGACATCTAGTTGCTGGACGGTGGCATAATTAATTATTAATTATATTTTAGTGTAAATTAATTTGGGGATTCGATTGTCGCACCCATAATTTTTTTTTTTAATTAATATATATATATAATTAGTATGGGATTTCGTTGAAGTTGAGTCTTGATGTAATAGTAAAATTATTTTATTATGAACACATTCGAATTGAGAAAATCAACTCTTAACAAAAAAATAAATAAAAATAAGACTGCGTATATTAAAAACCTCATTATTGTAGCTCACTGTAGCTACCGTGAGAGAGTTGAGATAAAATTCGGGAAAAGTGTCGATAATTATATCATTTCCCTTATAATAAAATACCAAAAATTATTTTTAAAAACACAATATGAAAGAAACACGGATCTTAGAATTCTGACTAATGGAGGACAATGATAACACGTTTTGGCAGCATGAGGTAATTTTAGTTTAAACTAACATGTAATTTCTTTATTACCAATATTTTTTGCAGTCCACGTATTGAAAACTAAGCATAAATTATATCTGTAACTTGTAAGATATGCTGATTAAAATAGGAAACGCAAGTTGAGCAACTTATATTTTGTTTTCAGTTTACACATTTTTGGCTTTTGACGAATGCAGGCAGTTGAGCAACTGATGGTATCGGAGTCAAATAGCTGCGCTGTTCGGCCAATTGTGTTATACTTCATATAAGCAGCCCGCTGCCTAAAGCATATGTTCTCAAGGCCCACAAACCGGTAGACATAGGTCGGGTTCGGTGGTCAACCTGTCAACCAACCTAAATAGCACAAGGGAACCTAACTTGACCCGTTAAAAAATCCAACCCAACCAAATTAAGTTCGGGTTGGATTGGATCGAATTAAATGGGCTGCACTTAATTCAAGTTAGATTAAAAATATAATAATTTTAGCAAGAACAACTATTTAATATATAAAAATTGAGAAATGTATTTTTTTTCTAAATGTGATTACATATATGTCATTAACTTTAAGCATATCCATATAAGCAAATAAGTTCTTAATGATTCAAACGAGCTAATAATGTTTAACTTTTCGTATTCTTTATTAATGTTTCACTTTTAACATTCTCTAACCTCTCTAACCTTTGATTTTCTCAACTCTTCCAAATTCTTCATTTTTATAATATCCTGAATCTTTCAGAATGATTCTAGAAGTTTTCCGAATTTAGGTTTAGAATTTGGAATTGGAAGACATTCGGAAATAAGACTTTATGTGTTGGAAAATAGGTTATAATATTTTTAAGTGATGTTTCGTCGCGTTGGAAAACACGTGGTTCTGATAACCGATTACGCGATTTCTGATTTTATCGTTATAAGCGTAAATTTTTTTTGTTTCGGCTATAAAGATAGCCAACGAATTTCGTTTGAGTTGATTCTTAAACCATCAGACTCTTTTTTCCGAAACGAACAACTTTCGTGTTGAATACCTTTTGAAATTTACATCAGAAGAGCTTCAAAAACGCGAATTTCTAAGAAAGCCCCATGACATGGACCTAATTGTAATTTTTGGGGGTCAGAATGTAATTTTCAGAAACTTTCTTATAAATATCCCATAATTTCTCATTATTGTAAAAATTACATAACTTCCCAAATCCCATAATTAGACCCCACCCCCAAAAATCGTCTTCTACTTCACTGGTCACGCCGGGGGCTAGCCAGCCAGCACGACTAGCAGAGGGGGTGCGCCGGCCACCTCTCCACCTTGTGGTGGCCGACGGCAGCCCCCTAGTCGCCGGAAACAGTTGCTGGAGATAGAGAAACGCCCACGCATGGGTATTCCGATATTGACTCCTCGCTTCATTTCACATCCCGAGCCACCTGCCAAATCGAAGCTCTCGGAGAGTACTACAAGTTGACAGTGACAAATTTTTCGTTCAGTGCACGGTTTCACACAAAACGATGAGAAGAAGCCGCAGTGAAGAGTAACATCGAATGAACAGTATCTCCGATCAAAATTTCATCGATTCCAGCGTGTTCGTGGGATCGTTTGGCGTCCGTATATGCCCTTGAAATCTTGGTAAGACCTCTCGGTAAAAATTCGTTAATTTCAAATTTTTCATTAAACGTTCGGATGCTTCCAGTAGCTTCGTAGATTAGCATAATGATATAAATTGAATTGTTTGAGTATTAGTATATTGAATATGTGCATTTGGTAGAATATGGGAGAAATCAGAGCGAATTTGATCAATCCCATAAGTAAAGCGAGTTTCCGGTAAAATCAAATTTCACACGCATTTTTGCTTTGACGAACGTAATTAAGGATATAGCTTAATTATAATGAAATTGAAATCACTAAAAAATGGATTTATTTGGGTTTTCCTGGAAATTTAGGGAGTTTATGCTTCATGATTAACGACCTTAACCATCCGTATTTTATGTTACAGATGGGGAAAAAGAAATGATAGCATGGACCCCAGGTAAGTACCTCACTGAGAACTCATCGTAGGTAGACAAGGTACGATGGTTGATTGTATGTTTAGATATGTGTATAGATTGAAGGCCTAGAAAAATAAGTACTAGTAGTTATGGAGTTTTAGAAAGCATAAAATGAGAGTTTTGAGAGGTATAGACAGTGAGATTCGTAAAGAGCACGTATAGAAAAAGATTGTCTAAAGGTATGCGTTGTGCCTGATTTCTATATAGCAAGTTATAAGAGGAACAAATATGAAATCGACACTTGATTTCCAGTTATAGATGTACCAGCTTTAGTGTGAGTTTTTGATGTCACAATGACCCGTATTCCGATAAAGAAGATTAGAAATAAAAATAGCTGATGTTTCTGTGATTAGATTTTTAAGGAGTATGGACAATAACTTATGCAGTCAAACTCCACACCGAAGATATATTTTCCAGTGATGCGTCTGATAATTTTTTGGTGATGACATTACGTTTCATTGATTTTGTTTGATATATTGTTATGTTTAAGTATTAATAAGTTAGTTTCACCATGAAAAGTTTAGTATAACTTGTCGTTTCATTTTTAAATATAAGCATATCTTTAAGTAAAACATGTTTCAGGACTCGAGATGTAAAAGAGTTTTAATGAAGTTTTCTAAACCACAACTTGGTTTTTGGGCTGGAATAATTTTGATCTGAGTGTGGGTCATGTTGTATGAAATGTGTTGATATGTTTGATGACACATATGAGCACTTTTCATATAGATGTGTTTGTTGAAATAGGACACGAGCCCACTTTGTATGTATGGAACGACTGAGATGTCACCAGCTTGTGAATGATTGTGGTTGACTGTACTGATATGTATATAGATCATCGCATTGCATCGCATCGCATCACATGATATATATGTTCATTTGGCTGATATGATAATGCATATGTATTTGGCATACTCAAAGAGAGACACAGTGCATATGGACATATACAGATCCAGGACCAGGGGAACGGTGATACGTAACACCCATGGTGTTGGACAATTATGACTCATAGCATCACCATTTGTACATAACATGGTGTTGTTGTACAAATTAACTATGTGACAAAAGAAATTACTCTTTTATCATTTGTAATTGGATTACTATGATATATAAATGATAAAAGTCCATATGATTAGTACCGGATTAATAAGATATAAGACAATATTAATCCAGTAAGGTTTAATCATTAAATATCCCTAGTCGTAGTATTATCGAGACTGGACATCGATAATGCGGAATAGACTAGTATTGCACTTGTGCGCGTTGTGGGAGTATAACGACATAGTTCTCATATATTTAAGTATTGGATACTTATGCAAGTGTGATATAAGGTTGTGTTTACCGATGGTACGGGAACAGCTTCGCTCTAGATAGACCCCTCTGAATCCCATTGGTAGTATGACTATGTGTCTATGGGATTCTGAATCAGGGTAGGTGTATTTGGTCCTAACCTGAGACTTGCATCGCTAATACTTGCGACAATCAATATACTTTGGTTTTGGTCCTCCGGGGCTTTAACAGGTTCTGTGTACGCCTCTTCTGGGTATACTGAGAATCGTAGTGTATTGGGTGTGATGTCAAGATGGAAGTATCACTTCAGTCATATGGGGATGATGATCACGTAGGATACGGAACTAGTACTCTTAAGTACTGCAGTCATCAACATAATATGACTATGTCATGTTATCCTATTATAGAGACTAGTTACCAGAGATCTGATATATGCTTCAGACGAGGCAGCCACAATTCCAGCCCCAGACCTAGCATGTGACATTCGATACTGAATCGCAATACGCAATACTATGTATATGACGCCTGACACAGATTACATATTCCTTAAAAGAATAGTTCTGGAGAATTGGGTAGGCACAGTGCTTTGCTAGAAGCCAACCATGTCTTGTAAATCGGTAAAAACGTGGTACTAGGTACGCACGTATTCGGATACTCCGATGACCGTATTTACTACCAACATATCCAGGGATCTCATGGGTTGCTTCCCGAAGATTCACTGATGACGTATGACTCGAACATAATTAATCTGGGATTAATTAGAAGAGATAGAAAATTAATCTAGGATTAATTACGGAGAGAATTTATCTGGGATAAAATTCAAATAAAAGAGAGAGAGCGATTAATTCAGAATTAATCGATTAAATAATATATTCGATATATTAAATGAAATTAGATTTCATAACGGAATTAAAATTGGATTTTAATTCGGGCGAACAAGTTAATTTAGAATTAATTCGCTAGCGACGTGAATAGTAATTTTACTATACATAATTATTTAATTAAATTTGATTTAATTACGTCGCAACGGAAAATTCGTTAATTCGGAATTAACGAACCTGAGCCCGGGAGTGTTTGCGGGCCCACTCGGATTTTGAATTCAAGTGGGGCCCACAAGTCATATCACCTAGTCACTTTAAATAACTTTTTGTTGATGAGTTTTGGTGGGTTGTTGGTGACTTGTCCAACACACCAAGTTGGTGAGATGATGGACATATACCAAATATTGGTTTTGGTATATCATTAATTTGATTTTGGAAATCAAACACAAGTCAACTCATTTTTCACCTTCTTCCTCTCTTCTCCATCACGCCACTCTCCCTCTCTTGGACTAAGGCTTGGCCGAAACTCACCAAGGGACATTGGAAGATTTGTTGCAAATTTTTCAAGAGCTAGCACTCAAATGAGTCATTCAAAGGTGTTAGGGAAACCTATCATTGAGCTTGGAATCAAAGATCAAAGCTTGGAGCATTGATTCAACATTCAAAGAGGAGCTTGGAGCACAACACAATGAGCAAAAGTTTTGAACTCTCCACCTAATGGTTATTATCTAGGTCCCAAGATCAAACAAGACATGAAATACATGTGTGAACACATCAACGGAGGTAGCGGAATACTCACATCGATCGGTTGAGACGATTTGAAGACGAATGAAGCCCAAAATGCTCACTGCCAAGGGCGCCAAAACCTGCAGTTCACTGCCTCCAAAAACAGAATTTTGAGTGACGAAACGGAGCTCCAAGCCTCGTCCGACGGATCCCGGCTCATGGGTGAACCTCCCTACCACCTTCGCAAGTCTCGTAGTGTGCTAGCACTTGCGGTTTTTGCCACAAAAACCCAACTCTTGGCTTCCCCATTGCTCACGCCATTTCTGGTTCAAAACCAGTGAAGAAAAACAGTTTTGGGCGTGAGCTTTAATAGAGAAATGAGAGAGATGAAAGATGTGTTAAGTTAATTTGATTTGCATTTGAAGTATATCTTATATACTTGTGTGAAAATTTACTTTAATTTCACTTGCATTTACCTTTAATTTGAATTTCAAAAGTCAAACAAAAAGGTAAACACTATGCACATCAATTACACATCTAGTCCATCACTATTCACATCACCTAAATTAAAGTGACATGTTGTCAAGTCACATCACTCAAAGTGACAAGTGATTTGACGCTTGATGCGACTAATGATTTGACGCTTGATGCGACTTGCGACGCCGCTCTCGAATTCGAAATACGAATGCGCTCGCAATCACACTCGGGCTCGAGTTCGTTAATTCCAAATTAATGATTTTTCCGTCGCGTCGTAATTAAATGATTACGCCTAGCGAATTCACTATTCACGTCGCTAACGAATTAATTCTAAATTAATTCGTTCGCCTGAATTAAAATCTAATTTTAATTCCGCGTCGAAATCTAATTTCGTTTAATGTATCGAATATATTAATTTACCGATTAATTCCAAATAATCATTATCTCTCTCTAGACGATATTTTATCCTAGATAAAATATCTCCGTAATTAATCCTAGATTAATTTTCTCTCTCTTCTATATAATCCCAGATTATTTAAGAGTGCGAGTTATGCGTCATCGGTGGATTATCGGGAAGCGACCCATGAGATCCCCGGATACGTTGGCAGTAAATACGGTCGTCGAAGTATCCGAATCACGTACGTACCAAGTACTACGTTCTACCGATTTACGAGACAAGGTCGGCTCCTAGCAAAGCACGATGTCTACCAAATTCTCCGGTCATATTCATCTAAGAATATTAAGATCTGTATCAAGCGTAGTATACCATTGTATTGTGCATATCGGCCCAGTATCGGATAGTCACGTGCTAGGGCTGTGGCTGGATATGTGTCTGCCCCGTCCGAAACACATATCGGATGTCTGGTAACATAGTCTCTATAATCGGATATTCATGACCTGGTCACAATATCCCGATTGGATGCGCATCACTCAAGAGCACTAGTACCGTATCATGCGTGACATCATCTCCACTATGACTAAAGTGATACTTCCGTCTTGACATCACACCCAATACACTACGACTCTCTGATAAACCCAGAAGTGGTGTACGCAGAACCGGTTAAAGCCTTGTACCACCAAGACCAAAGTCTATCGATTATCGTAAGTATTAGCGATGTAAGTCTCAGGTTAAGACTATACACACCTACCTTGATTTCGTCCTCCCATAGACACATAGTCATAATACCAATGGGATTCCGAGGGGTCTATCCAGAGCGAAGCTGTTTCCCGTACTATCGGTGAAACACGACCTCCTATCGCACTTGCATAAGTATCCGATACTTATATCTATGAGAACTATGCCGTTGTGCCCTCACAACGCACACAAGTGCAATACTAGCCTATTCCGCATTATCGATGTCCAGTCTCGATAATACTCCGGCTAGGGATATTTAATGATTAATCCTTCGGGGATTGATACTGTCTCATATCATTCTCAATCCAGGAATTAATCATAGGGACCTCTCTTCATTTATATATCTATGGTGATCTAATCACAAATGATGAGAGTGCAATTTCCTTGTCACATAGTTAATTTGCTACAACAACACAATGATCTGTGCAAACAGTGACGCTATGGGTCATTTTGTCCAACACCACCAACATCCAAGCCGATCAAAGTGAGTATTTCCTCCATCTTACTTTGCGTATTGACACATTTCATTTGCTTAATTGATCTTTATTTGACCTAGAAAACTCAACAATGGTATCAGAGCCTAAATTAAGCATGAAATTAAATTTAGGGTTCTTAATCTAAAATTTGGGTAATTTTGGTTTGAGCATGATTTGATCAAATTGTTTGTTTGAGTATGCTTATATATTGATAACTTAGAGTTATGCATGATCAATTTGATGAAAAATTAATTGGATTAATTTTCCCCAAAATTTGGAGGCTTGGCCGAGAGTTTGAACCTTTTAAAGTCATGGTGATTTTTGAATTTTAGACAATTGGATGTGTTTAAAATGCATGAGATATATTAGTTTGTGATTTAATTGGATTGAGATCAAATTGATATAAAAAGTCCCTAATTGCCGTGAGCTTATATAAGCATGTTGGGATTGATTTTGCTTCAATTTGTGTTAGACATAAATTGATTAATTAAAGCATGATTAATTAGTGTAATTGGTGTTTTGGAAATATTAATTTAACTAATTAATTATGGCTAATACACTTTAATTAAATAATTGTGATATTTGGAATATTGTGATTATATTAATTGGGCTTAATTTGGAATTGGGCTAAAAATATTGTATTTGGGCTTAATGGGCTTGGTTGGGCCAAGTTTGGTTTAGGATAATTGGTTGAATCCAATTGGGCCTAAACCCATTTCCATAAAGTCTAAATATAATAATTGGGCCTTTATAATTTAATTGGGTCTAATGGGCCAAAATTAATTTTATGGCAAATTGTGATTCCTTATTGGGCTTTGGTTGCCAAAGTCCATGCCTTGATAAATTAATTGAAAGCCCATTGGTCTTTAATTAAATTGACATTGGATGTTAATTGGGCCTTTGAGACCTATAAAGATTAGATTTAGAATCTAAGTCGCAAAGGCACATTAAAAAGTGTAATTATTTAATTTGGAATTAAATATAGAATTAGTATTGAATACAAATAAATTAGATTTAAATTGTTGTTCGATATAATTCAAGAATTTATACTTTGAGTACTTATTCTTCGCTCAAATCAAATCGTTGTTTGAACATTGGATGGTCATTAATCAAAGATTAATTAATTGGATTAGATTGATTGATAACATGCTTTGTGTGAATACATGGATGTGATGTATGAATAATGTATATCGGATGGATATTAGATGGGTGAGGGTAATTTTGGAAATTGTTGTAATAAATTTAGAATTTATTAAATTGGACCTGCGTGTCCAGCCTATTACCTCTTGACTCTTTGTATTTCTCTTCTCACCTATTCCTCTCAATGTAAATGATGTTTCTTTAGAAGTGTTATGTAATTGGGTAGAAGTAAGAATAGTGCTAGCCGGGGAGAGGAAATTGAGAGATTTGTTCTAGGAACAAAATGTTTTAAATATCCATCTGTATATCATTATTAATTTATTTATCGTGCCTTATTATGCTTTTAGAATGCATGCTTAAGGGTGTATGATGAGACCTAATCAAAGATAATTAATTGGTTGCCAATGACGCGAAAAACCCTCAATAAATATTAAACGATTTCCTTTCATTGAGTGATTCTCTCTCAAGATCCAAGATTGTGTTGGAGTTTCTACGGCCCCGAGGATCGAATAACAAGCATTGAAATACATGTGAATACATACGACGAAGTTGCGGAATACTCACATCGATCGGTTGAGCGACGCGGCAACGAACAAAAATTCAGTTTTCTGCCCTCTGGTGCATGTGGCAGTGGGCTGTGACAGTCCT
Source organism: Zanthoxylum bungeanum (assembly GCA_019454045.1). Taxonomy (NCBI): domain Eukaryota; kingdom Viridiplantae; phylum Streptophyta; class Magnoliopsida; order Sapindales; family Rutaceae; genus Zanthoxylum; species Zanthoxylum bungeanum. Next base: position 46,392 of record SKCR01038539.1, on the reverse strand, counting down.
CCAAGAATCGGCCATGTTGGTCCTTCGTCAAGCTCCAAGCTTTGTCATGGTAATTCCAAGCTCATGTGTGGACTTCCTTATCACCTTCGCATGTCTCTCAGAGTGCTAGCTCTTGATGATTTTGCAACAAAATCACCACATTTTGCTTCCCTTCAAGCTCGGTTTCTGCCTATAAAAACAGAACAAGAAAATGCTTCTAAAGCCGAGAGAGAAGAGAGGAATTTGGCTCCAATTCGTGAGCCATGAGAGAGAATGAGATGGTGGTTGATAAAAGTGTATCTAATACACAATTGATTTTCAAAAAATCAATTAATACTTTTTCCAAAAAATAAGCCATAAATGCTTTCCATCAAGTCATATCAATCAATCAATCAAGTGTCACATCACTCAAAGTGACATGTAATTTGACGCTTAATGTGACTAATGATTTGACGCTTTATTTGACTTACGTGTCGCACTCGAATTCGAAATGCGAATGCGCTCGCAAATAATCCCGGGCTCGGGTTCGCTAATTCCAAATTAACGAATTTTCCGTTGCGACGTAATTAAATCTAATTTAATTAAATAATCATGCCTAGCATAATTACTATTCACGTCGCTAACGAATTAATTCTAAATTAATTCGTTCGCCCGAATTAAAATCTAATTTCAATTCCGCGTCGAAATCCAATTTCGTTTAATATATCGAATATATTAATTTATCGATTAATTCCAAATTAATCGCTTTCTCTCTTTAAATGATATTTTATCCCAGATAAAATATCTCTGTAATTAATCCCATATTACTTTTCTCTATCATCTGATTAATCCCAGATTAATAAAAGTGCGAGTCATACGTCATCGGTGAATCTTCGGGAAGCGACCCATGAGATCCCCGGATATGTTGGCAGTAAATACGATTGTCGGACTATCCGAACACGTAAGTACCTAGTACTACGTTTGTACCGATTTACGAGACAAGGTTGGCTTCTAGCAAAGCGCCATGCCTTCCCAATTCTCCAGAAATATCCTTACAGTAATATAAGGATCTATATCAGGCATAGTATACGTAGTATTGCGTATTTCGATCCACTATCGGATGATCACATGCAAGGCCTGGGGCTGGTACAGTGTCTGCCCCGTACGAAGCATATATCGGATGACAATCAACTAGTCTCTTTATTATCGGATAATCATGACCAAGTCATATTATCCCGATGGTTGCAACCCTTTAGAGAACCAGTTCTGTATCCCTACGCGATCATCATATCCATATGACTGGAGTTATACTTCTGTCTTGACATCACACCCAACACACTACGATTCTCAATATACCCAGCAGAGGCGTACACAGAACCTGTTAAAGCCCTGGACGACCAAAACCAAAGTATATTGATTATCAAAAGTATTAGCGGTGCAAGTCTCAGGTTAAGACCAAATACACCTACCCTGATTTCGGACTTCCATAGACACATAGTCATACTACCAATGGAATTCCGAGGGGGTCTATCCAGAGCGAAGCTTTTTCCCGTACCATCGGTAAAACACAACCTCATATTAAACTTGCATGAGTATCATATACTCAAATATATGAGAACTATGTCGTTTGTGCCCTCACAACGCGCACAAGTGTAATACTAGTCTTTTACGCATTTATCTACATCCAATCTCGATAATACTCTGACTAGGGATATTTAATGATTTATCCTTCGTGGACTGATACTGTCTCATATCATTCTCAATCCAGGAACAAATCATAAGGACCTCATATCATTTATACATCTTGGTGATCTACTCACAAATGATAAGAATGCAATATCCTTTGTCACATAGTTAATTTGTACAACAACACCATGATCTGTACAAATAGTGACGCTATGGGTCATAATTGTCCAACAATCTTCCACTTGGCCTATAGCCAGTCACTCGAGTGTCTAACACCTGAACTATGTACGGTTCGCTCAAATTGCTGAGGAAAGGCTTTCGTCTGCGGATTTGCATGATTATCATCTGATGCGATTTATTCGATCATAACATCGCCACGATGTATGATCCGAATGAATCAGATGAATATCGAAGTATGTATCTGGATCGTTGATGAGACCATTAATTCTTTAGCCTGTGTTGACGCCTAGCTCAGCTGCTAACAGAGCTATATCTAATCTAATTAGATTTATTATCGACCCAAATGGCTTCTATTGTTGCCTCAGCTGCAACAATAACCTACATTTGCTGTTTATTCGGTAACAGTATCTTGCTTGGAAGATTTCCAGCTCACTGTTCCATTATTCAAACTGTATAGTACCGTTGTTGCGACTTATAGTCGTCTTATCGGTTAAGAAACTTGCAGCAGTGATCCCAGTCACTTCAAGTTCTCTTTCTCCATAGTGTAAGATATATGGGTGAGCATCGGTTCCGGGTCTACCTGGAACCGGTTGGAACCGGACCGGAAATCCGGGTTTGGAATCGGAACCGATTGTAACTGGTCCGGTTCCGGTTCCAATTATAAGGAACCGGTTGTAACCGGTCTGGTTCCGGTTCCAGAATAAGAGGAACGGAACCGGACTATAAAACCGGAACTGGAAACGCATTTGAGAACAGGATTGGATACCCGATTTTGATTCCTGGATTTGGACCCGATTACATGAACTGTCTTCAGAGTGACCTTCCTTCCTTGCCTATTAGTTTACTCTTGTAAAAGTCTCGCTACCAAAGCCAAAGGAAATATGAATATTTTTTATACTCAATTTTTTATTACTCTATGCGAAAAAAGATTAATATTCAATGACTTAAAGGTGATGTTGATGAGAGAAAGAAGAATATCCAAGGGACTGTTGTGTTGATGAAAAAGAATGTGTTGGACTTCAGTGGTATCAAAGCTTCATTTCTTGATCGGGTTCACGAGCTCTTAGGCAAAGGTGTTTCTATGCAACTGATAAGTACTGCAGGTCATGCAGACCTAGATTTGGTCTCTCTGTTTCATGAACAAGGTCATGCATTACAAATTTAGAACCATCACCACTTGATATTTCAAAAATTGACCTTGACACCAAATCTTCAAAATACTCTCTGCCCCTTTCTTCTGGTTGCTTATTGCCTTCTGATTAATGCGTCCATCTTGAACAGGGACCAACAGTATTAATAGGGTAATTCGAAACCGGACCGGAACCGAATTGGAACCGAATAATAGGGTACCATATTTAATTGGGTAGGTTCCGGTTCCACTTAGTTAGGAACCGATTTTTTCCGGGTAGGTTCCGGTTCCATGCGGAACCGGAACCGAAACCGGTTTTGCTCACCCCTAGTAAGATAGCATCCTTAGATCTCTAAGATATTAAAGGATGTTCTTAACATTAATCTAGTGACTATCACTTGGATTGGCCTGTTTGTGAATCCATATGCTCAAAGCGTATGAGACACCAGGTCGCGTATATTTTTCAATGTACGATTTCTCGGAGATTTCTCTCGAAAGCTAAGCTTTCATCGATAGTTATTTGGGAAATATCATTTACATGAAATGACATATTATCATTATTTATAAGACAACCATTATCAGTGCGCTCCCACTAACCTCCTTATATACACAAGAATCATTTCGTTTTGAATTAAATCATAAACCATTATGATTACATCAAAATGATAATTCCAAGAACTTAATGCTTGCTTCAATCCAAACATGGATCGAATAACCTGCAAACCTCGTTTGCTAGTTTTGGTACGACAAAACCGACAAGATGTTATAAACATCCTCCGAAAGGTTTCCTTTTCAGGAAAGCAATTTTCCCGTTCAGCTGACATATTTCATAAATAAAACATGCAGCATTAGCAAGCATTATCCAAATGGATTTACCGTGGCAACATGTAAAAGGTTTCGTTGTAATCAACACAATATTGATAATGATACTTTTCCGCTACAAGCCTAACTTATAACGTTGGTATGTTGTCATCCATGTATGTCTTCCTTGAAGACTTATAATAACAATAGGCGCAATGCCTTGTGGTACTTCAACTAGTATCCAAACTAAGTTGATATACATGGAATCTATTTCGGATTCATGGCACTTTGCCATAATAGGGAGTCGATACCTTGTATCACTTCCTCATACGTAGTCAGTTGGTATACCTCAATAAGATAGACATCTTTATGAGGTGAGTCAGAAACCTATACCCAGGATGTTCTTTGACTCTCTCCGACTTACGTGGTTCTTGTGTATTCGAAGATTATTGGTATAGTCTCATCCTTGATGAACTATTTGTGTTCCATTAGGAATCAGTGCCTGGAACAGTATTACTTCGATTTTCGTCGAGTTATACTATCCTCCCACTTACCACTGCATATAGGTATTTCTCTTAGGAAAACCGCATGGCGAGCAACAATTAAATTGTTCTCTTGTGAGTTGTATAAGTACTATACTTAGGTATCCCTAGGATGACCTACAATTAGGCACTTATCCGATTTGGGTTTTAGTTTGGTATCATCCAAACATATGCCTAGCATTCCCAAATCATCAGGAATGAGAAAACCCAGTTTCTTTCCTGTTCATATCTAATATGAAATCTGTCAAATAAATTTTTATAGAACCTTATTCTCAATAAGTTCTGCACTGTTTAAACTTATCCGTTGAAGGAAATGGTAGCTCAGAGCGACTCATGATTAACCTTATCATGTCCAACAAAATTCGGTTTATCCTGTTCGGACACACCGTCTAATTGACGTGTTCCGGGAGGAGTCCTCATTGATAGAATACTATACTCTTTCAAGTGTTGGACAATTATGACCCAAAGCGTCACTATTTGTACAGATCATGGTGTTGTTGTACAAATTAACTATGTGACAAAGGAGATTGCACTCTTATCATTTGTGATTAGATCACCAAGATATATAAATGATAGGAGGTCCCTGTGATTTGTTCCTGGATTGAGAATGATATGAGACAGTATCAGTCCACGAAGGATAAATCATTAAATATCCCTAGTTAGAGTATTATCGAGATTGGACATCAATGAATACGTAAAAGACTAGTATTACACTTGTGCGCGTTGTGAGGGCACAACGACATAGTTTTCATATATTTGGGTATAAGATACTCATGCAAGTGTAATAGGAGGTTGTGTTTTACCGATGGTACGGGAAACAGCTTCGCTCTGGATAGACCCCTCAGAATTCCATTGGTAGTATGACTATGTGTCTATGGAAGTCCGAAATCAAGGTAGGTGTATTTAGTCTTATCCTGAGACTTGCACCGCAAATACTTGCGACAATCAATATACTTTGGTTGCGGTCGTCCAGGACTTTAACAGGTTCTGTGTACGCCAATGCTGGGTATATTGAGAATCGTAGTTGCTCGTTATCCGATATATGCTTCGTACGGGGTAGACACTGTACCGGCCTCAGGCCTTGCATGTGATCATCCGATACTGGATCGAAATACGCAATACTACGTATACTACGCCTGATATAGATCCTTATTCCTGTAAGGATATTTCCAGAGAATTGGGTAGGCATGGCGCTTTGCTAGAAGCCAACCTTGTCTTGTAAATCGGTACAAACGTAGAACGAGGTACTTACGTGTTCAGATAGTCCGACGACCGAATTTAGTGCCAACATATCCGGGGATCTCATGGGTCGCTTCCCAAAGATTCACCGATGACGTATGACTCGCACTTTTAGTTAATTTGGGATTAATTAGATGAGTGAGAAAATTAATCTTGGAATAATTGCGGAGATATTTTATCTGGGATAAAATATCAATTAAAAAGAGATAACGATTAATTTGGAATTAATCTGCAAATTAATATATTAGATATATTAAACGAAATTGGATTTCGACGCGGAATTAAAATTAGATTTTAATTCGGGCGAATGAATTAATTTAGAATTAATTCGTTAGCGACATGAATAGTGACTTCGCTAGGCGTAATCATTTAATTGCGTCGCAACGGAAAATTTGTTAATTTGGAATTAGCGAACCCGAGCCTGGGATTATTTATGAGCGCATTCGCATTTCGAATTCGAGTGCGGCACGCAAGTCAAATCAAGCGTCAAATCATTAGTCGCATCAAGCGTCAAATCATTAGTCACTTTGAGTGATGTGACAACTTGTCACTTGATTTGATTGATTGATGAATTGATGTTAGTTGATGTGTGTGGTTGGCAATTAAAGCTTTAATTGGTTTGACTTTTAAAGCCAAAAAATTGTGTATATGTTTTTTGAAATCATTTTACCAATTTTTAACACACAATTTTCATCTCTCTCTCTCGTTTTTCCCTCCTCTCTCTCACGGCATCACTGCCAATTTTCTTCACTGGTTTCTGCCATGGAAACCGAGAAGATGGGAAGTTAAAGTGGGAAATTTGTGGAAAGTTTCTTGAGTGCTAGCATACTTCCGAGACATGCGAAGGTGATAGGGAAGTCCACCCATGAGCCGGGAATCAAATGACGAAGCTTGGAGCTTGTTTTCTTGTTGATTGAAGGCCGAACACAGTGGACTGTCACTACTACTGCCGAGAGGTCCAAAGGCAGAAAAGAAATTTTTGTTGCCTACCGCGTCGCTCAACCGATCGATGTGAGTATTCCGCGACTTTCTCGATTTGTATTCGCACTTGTTTCATGTTTTGTATTCGATCCTCGGGGCCTAGAAACTCCAACAATGGTATCAGAGCGAGTAAAAGCATGAAAAACGACTTAGGGTTAAAATTTGGGTAATTTTGCTTGGAGCATGATTTTGTCAAATTGAGTGTTTGGTTATGTTTATTTGATGTTAACTTAGAGTTATATACGTCTAATTTGGAGAAAAATTGATTGGATCAAATTTCCCCAAATTCTTGATCATGGCCGAATGATACCCTAATTTGTGAGTCTTGGAATTTTTTGATTTTTGTTCATTGGATGATTTGGAAATCATTTGGGGATATTGATTTAATGTTTAATTTGATTCAATTGGATTGGATTTGAAATTGGATATAAAATCCTCACTTTGCCGAGACTTAACTAGCATGTTTGGGTTAGATTTTTGTTGAAATGTGTTGGACATGTTTTAATGTTAATGGCATGATTAATTAGTGCTAATTGATGTTTTAGGAATGTTAATTGAATAATTAATTGTGTAATGCACTTTAGGTAATTAAATTGAGAATTTAGAATTTGGAAATTTAATTGAATTGGGCTAATTTTGGAAATTGGGCTTGGAATGTTGTTATTGGGCTTATTGGGCTTAGTTGTACTAAGTTGGGTTTAGGCAAAATTGGTTGGATCCAATTGGGCCCAAAACCGCATCCATAAAGCCCAAATGCGACTTAATGAACCTTTACAGTTTAATTGGGCCTAATGGGCCAAGATTGATTTCTAGGCTTATGGGGTAACTCCCGGATTGGACTTTGGTTATGGTTTGACCTGAGTTGACCAAAAGTCCACGCCTCAAGAAATTAATTAAAAGCCCATTGGACTTTAATTAAATTGACGTTGGACGTTAATCGGGCTTTGAAACCCGTAACAATGAAATTTGGAATTTAAGTCGTAAAGGTTTATTAAATAAAGTGTGATATTTAATTTGGAATTAAATAGTGAATTAGAATTAAATGCATATTGAATTGGATTTAATGTTGTAGTTTAATTTAATTCGAGAATTCGTACTTTGAGTACTTATTCGCAAAATGAGTTTGATTCGAGCAAAATCAAATCGTTGTTTGAATATTGGATGATCACTAATTATCAGATTAATTAATTTGATTAGATTGATTGATAACATTCTTGTGTGAATACATGGTTGCGATGCATGGATAATGTATATCAGATGGATATTAGATGGGTGGGACAATTTTAGAAATTGTTGTAATAAATTTGATTTATTAAATTGGACCTCCGCGTCCAGCCTTATCACCTCCTTATTCTTTGTATTCTCTTCTCATCTATTCCCCTCAATGTAAATGAGGTTTCTTTAGAAGTGTAGTGTAACGGGTAGAAGTGATACATGTGCTAGTAGGAGAGAGAAATGGAGAGATTTGATCTATGATCAATGTGTAAAGTATCCATCCGCATATCATTATTACTTTATTCATATGCACTTTATTATGTGTTTAGAATGCATGTTTAAGGGTGTATAATGATGAGACCTTAACAAAGATAATAAATTGGTTGCCAATTTGCACACGAAAAACCCTCGCAAAATATTAAGCATCTTTCCTTCCATTGAGTGATTCTCACTCAAGATCCGAGATTGGCATTGGCTTGTTGGCCAAAGTCAAGGCCTTTGTCCGTCGAAGATGTGTTTGAATCACGAAGACTTTGTTCCATATCAGTGTCTTGTCCAAGTTGTGGTTTGTTGGCCAAAGTCAAGACCACTTCTTGTCCATCGACATTGATTACGAAGTTTTCCATGGTCAATGGGTCGCGCTTGACTGGGATCACTAAGTTTGTTGTGCCAAAGCCAAGGCTTAGTTGATTCAGAGGAAAAAGGTTAGATAATACATTGGATGTATTGGCATATATGAGATATATGTTTCGGACTCGGAAGTCCCCCTATCGGATCTAGGAATTGGATTGGATCCAATCGATCTTAGAGATCTACCTAGTTAATTATCATACAATTTGTTGGCCAAAGTCAAGGTTGTGTGATATTTAACGAGATCCGAGCCCACTAGGAAACACGGTTTCCCGAGTACTCGACAGAGGGTTAGAGGCTCACCGAAAAATAGTGGGAGGCAAGAATTGAATTTGCAATATTCGTTTAATTACTTGCCATACGCGCTCAAACAAATATCATACGTCAAATAAATTAAATGTTAGTTGGACTAATATTTAAATGTTGTTTTTTTAATAAATAGTTGGACTATATTCAAACTATTCATTTATAGTTGATTTTATAATTGGATTATAGTAATCAATATAATTGATTTTAATCTATTAAATTATAATTGATTAAATAGTTGGACTATTGTAATCATTATAATAAATAGTACATAAATCGTTGATTAAATAGTTGGACTATTAAAATCAAGATAAATATGAATGATTGACATTTAAAACATAATCCTAGGGAAAATGTATTTAAATGGTTTAATTTTCAAATTGGGAATAAAATTTCAGGATGGTCCTGGAAACTAATAAGTTACTTTATTTGATAAAATAACATATTAAGCCTAAAGCCCGGAGTTAAGCAAATAGTAGAGCATGATCTTTGGAAGATCATGTAATGATAACTTTAGTGCTTAATCCCTTAAGCTTGTCGTAGTAGACTCATTAATTTCTTTGTCAGAACTAAGGGTTAGATCCTTAAAGTATGATAAAGAAATTGAAGGATCTTCATAAATCTATACTTAGATTTTAGAAGTACTAAATTGCAATAAATAACTCTTGGAGAGTTAATGACTATTCTCTAAGAGATAAAGTCAAAGTTTACAATTAGGCAAGTAGCGCAAGGCGCACCTTACTTCGATATTCTAGAAGGCCAAGGCTTGGCCAAAGGCTTCTGGAGTGTGAAAAGGGCAAATGCAAAATCATTATAATCTTCTGGGAAGATAAAGGACATATCCCAAAATGTATGTCTAAATGTGGCAAACGGGATCGCGGAAGCGTGACTGCCATTTGGACAAAGCAGACATGAAGGAATTGAAGACGAGCAAGGCTTTAACTTCAAATATGTTTGTCATATTATGTTCACTACTAGTATTAAAATTGGATTTTACATACTTAGTGTGGTACATATAATATATGTATTGATGTTCAGAATCTGCTATGAGCAGGATGCTGACCTTAATTGAGATTTATCTGCGAATTGGAAATGGGACGAAAGTCGCTGTTTCAACCGTAGATACCTAAGTTTAGGAACTACCTTTCGGGTGTGTGCCTAAAATAGGAAACTGTTATAATGTAACTAGTTTGACTAGATACATTATCTCTATATCAGTGTATAACCCACTGTGGGTGTACCTTTATATTCTAGAACACTAACGTGTTTCATTATATAAAGATGATATTGAGATAAACACATTAGATGTGAATAACAGAATTTATATTTTGAATATAAATAAATCTCAAAAATATAACATGACAAACAAATAGCTCAAACTGATTTGATCAGAAGAAACTGATGTGGCATTGTTGTCTGGGACACAATCAAACAAGAATCGTATATCCACACTTTTGAAGAGTGGGTACTAGGACTAATTTCATTCTAATCAAATAAAGTCTACGAATCTAGTTTACTAGGCAAAGTGTCTAAAATACTATTTACTTGGTAAAGGTGTAAATGCCACCAATCTGTTAGCCCTAGTTCATAGTGGAGCAAGTGGGCCCATGTCTAGCTAGGCTAGAGATGAATATGAATATTTCGTGACCTTTACGGATGTTGCATCGCGTTATGGTTATGTTTTTCTTTTGAAAAACACAAACCGGAAACTTTTAAAGTTTCGACACGAAATAGACAAACAGATCGGCTATAGTATTATACCGTCACGGTAAGACCGTAATGGAAAATACTTAAGCAATAAGTTTCTAATATACTTGAAAGAGTAAAGTATTCTTTCAAGAATGACTCCTCCCGGAACACGTCAAGTTGACGGTGTGTCCGAAATGAGTAACCGAATTTTGTTGGACATGATAAGGTTAATCATGAGTCGCTCTGAGCTACCATTTCCTTCAACGGATAAGCATAAACAGTGCATAACTTATTTTGAATAAGGTTCCATAATAATCTGTTTGACAGATATCATATTAGATATGAACGGGAAAGAAACCGGGTTTCACATTCCTGATAATTTGGGTATGCTGGGCATACGTTTGGATGATACCAAACTAAACCCAAATTAGATAAGTGCCAATTGTAGGTTATCCTAGGGATACCATAAGTATAGTACTTATACAACTCAAAAGAGAACAATTAGATTGTTGCTCGTCATGTGGTTTCCCTAAGAGGAATACCGATATGCAGTGGTAAGTGGGAGAATAGTAAAAACTCGATGAAAATCGGAGTAATACTATTCCAGGCACCGAATCTTAATGGAACATAATAATTCATCAAGGATGAAACTATGCCATTAATCTTCGAATACACAAGAACCACGTAGTTCGGAGAGAGTCAGAAAATAACCTGGGGTATGGGTTTCTGATCTCACCTCATAAAGATGTCTATCTTATTGAGGTATACCAACTAACTACGTATGAGGAAGTGATACGAGGTATCGACTCCCTATTATAGCAAAGTTTCATAAGTCCGAAATGGATTCCATGTATATCAACAAGTTTGGACTAGTTGATGTACCGCAAGGCATTATGCCTATTGGTACTTTATTAGTCTTCAAGGAAGACGTACATGGAAGGCAACATACCAACGTTCTAAGCTAGGCTTGTAGCGGAAAGGTATCGTTATCAACATTGTGTTGATTACGATTCAACCTTTTACCTGTTGCCATAGTAAATCCATTTGGATAATGCTTGCTAAAGCTGCGCGTTTCATTTATGAAATATGACAGTTTTACGGGAAAATCGCTTTCCTGAAAAGGAAAACTTTTGGAGGATGTTTACAACATCCTGTCGGTTTTGTCGTACCAACAACAAGCAAACAAGGTTTGCAGGTTATTCGATCCATGTATGGATTGAAGCAAGCTTAGGTTCTTGGAATTATCGTTTTGATGCAATCATAATGGTTTATGATTTAATTCAAAACGAAAAGATTCTTGTGTATATAAGAGGGTTAGTGGGAGCGCACTGACAGTGGTTGTCCTATAAATAATGATAATATGTCATTTCTTGGAAATGATATTCCCATAATACTATCGGCGAAAGCTTGGCTTTCGAATACTCTCCGAGAAATCGTACATTGAAAAATATACGCGATCTGATGTCTCATATGCTTTGAGCATATGGATTCACAAACAGGCCAATCCAAGTGATAGTCACTGGATTGAAGTTAAGAACATACTTAGTGTCTTAGAGAACTAAGGATGCTGTCTTAATCTATGGAGAAGGAGAACTTGAAGTGACTGGGTTCACTACTGTAAGTTTCCTAAACCGATTAGACGACTAAAAGTTGCAAACGGTACTACAAAGTTTGAATAACGGTACAGTGAGCTGGAAATCTTCCAAGCAAGATACTGTTTCCGAATAAACAAAAAATGGGGGTTATTGCTGCAGCTGAGGTGGCAATAGAAGCCTTCTGGGTCGATAGTAAATCTAATTAGATTAGATATAATTCTTAGCAGCTGAGCTAGGCTTGAGCACAGGCTAAAGAATTAATGGTCTCATCAACGATCCAGATACATACTTCGACTATTCCTCTGATTCATTCGGATCATACATCGTGGCGATGTGATGATGAATAAATCGTATCAGATGATAATCATGGAAATCCACTGACGAAAGCCTTTTCTCAGCAGTTTGAGCAACCGTACATAGTTCGGGTGTAAGACACTCGAGTGACTGGCTATAGGCCAAGTGGGAGATTGTTGGACAATTATGACCCATAGCGTCACTATTTGTACAGATCATGGAGTTGTTGTTCAAATTAACTATATGACAAAGGAGATTGCACTCTTATAATTTGTGATTAGATCACTAAGATATATAAATGATAGGAGGTCCCTGTGATTTGTTCCTGGATTGAGAATGATATGAGACAGTATCAGTCCATGAAGGATAAATCATTAAATATCCCTAGTCAGAGTATTATCGAGATTAGACATCGATGAATACGTAAAAGACTAGTATTACACTTGTGCGCGTTATGAGGGCACAACGACATAGTTCTTATATATTTGGGTATAGGATACTCATGCAACTGTAATAGGAGGTTGTGTTTTACAGATGGTACGGGAAACAGCGTCGCTCTGGATAGACTCCTCGGAATTCCATTGGTAGTATGACTATGTGTCTATGGAAGTCTGAAATCAGGGTAGGTGTATTTGGTCTTAACCTGAGACTTGCACCGCTAATACTTGCGACAATCAATATACTTTGGTTGCGGTCGTCCAGGACTTTAACAGGTTCTGTGTACGCCAATGCTGGGTATATTGAGAATCGTAGTGTGTTGGGTGTGATGTCAAGATGGAAGTGTCACTCCAGTCATATGGAGATGATGATCGCACATGGATACATAACTGGTTCTCTAAAAAGGTTGCAACCGTCGGGATAATATGACTTGGACATGATTATCCGATATTAAAGAGACCAATTGCTCGTTATCCGATATATGCTTCGTACGGGGCAGACACTGTACTAGCCCCAGGCCTTGCATGTGATCATCTGATACTGGATCGAAATACGCAATACTACGTATACACTACGCCTGATATAGATCCTTATTCTTGTAAGGATATTTCCGGAGAATTTGGTAGGCATGGCGCTTTACTAGAAGCCAACCTTGTCTTGTAAATCGGTACAAACGTAGTACGAGGTACGTACGTGTTCGGATAGTCCGACAACCGAATTTACTGCCAACATATCCGGAGATCTCATGGGTCGCTTCCCAAAGATTCACCGACGACGTATGACTCGCACTTTTAGTTAATCTGGAATTAATTAGATGAGAGAGAAAATTAATCTGAGATTAATTACGGAGATATTTTATCTGGATAAAATATCAATTAAAGAGAGATAACGATTAATTTGGAATTAATCGGCAAATTAATATATTAGATATATATAAACGAAATAGGATTTCGACGCGGAATTACAATTAGATTTTAATTCGGGCGAACGAATTAATTTAGAATTAATTCGTTAGCGACGTGAATAGTGACTTCGCTAGGCGTAATCATTTAATTGTGTCGCAACAGAAAATTCATTAATTTGGAATTAGCGAACCTGAGCCTGGGATTATTTACGAGCGCATTCGCATTTCAAATTCGAGTCCAGCACGCAAGTCAAATCAAGCGTCAAATCATTAGTCGCATCAAACGTCAAATCATTAGTCACTTTGAGTGATGTGACAACTTGTCACTTGATTTGATTGATTGATGAATTGATGTGAGTTGATGTGTGTGGTTGGCAATTAAAGCTTTAATTGGTTTGACTTTTAAAGCCAAAAATTATGTATATGTTTTTTGAAATCATTTTACCAATTTTTAACACACATTTTTTCATCTCTCTCTCTCTTTTTTCCCTCCTCTCTCTCACGGCATCACTGCCAATTTTCTTCACTAGTTTCTACCATGGAAACCGAGAAGATGGGAAGCTAAAGTGGGAAATTTGTGGCAAATTTCTTGAGTTCTAGCACACTTCCGAGACATGCGAAGGTGATAGGGAAGTCCACCCATGAGCCGGGAATCAAATGACGAAGCTTGGAGCTTGGTTTCTTGTTGATTGAAGGATGAACACAGTGGACTGTCACTGCTACTGCCGAGAGGTCCAATGGTAGAAAAGAAATTTTTGTTGCCTACCGCGTCGCTCAACTGATCGATGTGAGTATTCCGTGATTTTCTCGATTTGTATTCGCACTTGTTTCATGTTTTGTATTCGATCCTCGGGGCCTAGAAACTCCAACATCAAGTATATTAGAAACTTATTGCTTAAGTATTTTCATCATGGTCTAACCGTGGTGATTTAATACTTTAGCCGATCTGTTTGTCTATTTCGTGTCGAAACTTTAAAAGTTTCTGATTTGTGTTTCAAAAGAAACACATAACCATAACGAGATGCCACATCCATAAAGGTCACGAAATATTCATATCCACCTCTAGCCTAGCTAGACATGGGCCCACTTGCTTCATTATGAACTAGGGCTTACAGATCGGTGGCACTTGCACTTTTACGGAGTAAATGTGTTTTAGGCACATTGCCCATTAACTAGATTCGTAGACTTTATTTGAATAGAATCAAATCAGTCCGAGTACCCATCTTCAAAAGTGTGGATATACGATTCTTGTTTAGTTGTGTCCCAGACAACATGCCACAATTGAGTCTTCTGATCAAATCAGTTTGAGCTATTGTTTGTCATTCTTATGTTCGAGATTTTATTTATATTCAAAATATAAATTCTGTCATTCACATCTAATGTGTTTATCTCAATATCATCTTTATATATAAAACATTTAGTGTTCTAGAATATAAAGGTTCAATCGCAGCGGGTTAAACACTGACATAAAGATCATGTTTCTAGTCAAACAAGTTACATTATAACAGTTTCCTAATTTAGGTACACACCTGAAGGTAGTTCCTAAATTTAGATATCTACGGTTAAAACAGCGACTTTCGTCCTGTTTCTGTTGGGTTTATTCTAGGTCCCAAGATCAAACAAGCAATGAAAATCAGTGTGAACACATCAATGAAGGTAGCGGAATACTCACATCGATCGATTGAGAGACGCGGCAAGCAACAAAATTTCAAAAACCTCACTGCATTGGGCGTGGACTGCTCACTGGTTGTGCAGTTCACTGCCTTCCGTCTCTGTTTTTGAGCTGCGAAACGGAGCTCCAAGCTTCGTCGAACGGATCCCGGCTCATGGGTGAACCTCCCTACCACCATTCGCAAGTCTCGTAAGTGTGCTAGCACTGGATTTTCACCATGAAAATCCACTCTTTGCTTCCCACTGCTCACGTTTTTGGAAGAAACCAGTGAGCTTTTTTGGAGCCCCTTGGGCGTGAGATAAGAGAAGTAAGAGAGAAAGAGAATTGTGTTGAATTGTTTTGAAAAGTGTATCTAATACACTTATATATTTTTCCAAAAAATAATTTGATTTACCAATTATTTGACATATAAAAGTCAAATACAAAAGCAAATCAAACTTTCCAACAACCATCAACTATTCCAACAACTACCATCACTCAAAGTGACTAGTTGTCTTTTCAATCAATCAATCAATCACATCAATCAATCACATCACTCAAAGTGACATTTGATTTGACGCTTGATGTGACGAATGATTTGACGCTTGATGTGACTTGCGACGCCGCACTCAAATTCAAAATACGAATGCGCTCGCAATCACACTCGGGCTCGGGTTCGTTAATTCCAAATTAACGATTTTTCCATCGCGTCGTAATTAAATGATTACGCCTAGCGAATTCACTATTCACATTGCTAACGAATTAATTCTAAATTAATTCGTTCGCCCGAATTAAAATCTAATTTTAATTCCGCGTCGAATCTAATTTCGTTTAATATATCGAATATATTAATTTACCGATTAATTCTAAATTAATCGTTATCTCTCTCTGACGATATTTTATCCTAGATAAAATATCTCCTTAATAATCCTAGATTAATTTTCTCTCTCTTCTATATAATCCCAGATTATTTAAGAGTGCGAGTTATGCGTCATCGGTGGATTATCGGGAAGCGACCCATGAGATCCCCGATAAGTTGGCAGTAAATACGGTCGTCGGTATCCGAATCACGTACGTACCAAGTACTATGTTCTACTACCCATTTACGAGACAAGGTCGGCTCCTAGCAAAGCATGATGTCTACCAAAATCTCCGGTCATATTCATCTAAGAATATTAAGATCTATATCAAGTGTAGTATACCAAGTATTGCGTATGTCGGTCCAGTATCGGATAGTCACGTGCTAGGGCTGGGGCTGGATAAGTGTCTGCCCCGTCCGAAGCACATGTCGGATGTCTGGTAACTAGTCTCTATAATCGGATATTCATGACCTAGTCATAATATCACGATTGGATGCGCATCACTTAAGAGCACTAATACCGTATCCTGTGTGACATCATCTCCACTATGACTGGAGTGATACTTCCGTCTTGACATCACACCCAACACTCTACACGATTCTCAATATACCCAGTATTGGCGTACACAGAACCGGTTAGAGTCCTAGACGACCTCAACCAAAGTATATTGATTGTCGTAAGCATTAGCGATGCAAGTCTCAGGTTAAGACCAAATACACCTACCCTGATGTCGGACTCCCATAGACACATAGTCATAATACCAATGGGATTCCGAGGGGTCTATCCAGAGCGAAGCTGTTTCCCGTACCATCGATGAAACACACCTCCTATCGCACTTGCATAAGTATCCAATACTAAATATATGAGAACTATATGCGTTGTGCCCTCACAACGCGCACAAGTGCAATACTAGCCTATTCCGCATTATCGATGTCCTGTCTCGATAATACTCCGGCTAGGGATGTTTAATGATTTATCCTACGTGGACTGATACTGTCTCATATCATTCTCCGTCCAGGAACAAATCATAGGGACCTCTCATAATTTATACATCTAAGGTGATCTAATCACAAATGATAAGAGTGCAATCTCCATTTGTCACATAGTTAATTTGTACAACAACACCATGATATGTACAAATAGTGACGCTATGGGTCATATTATCCAACAATCTCCCACTTGGCACATAGCCAGTCACTCGAGTGTCTAACACCCGAACTATGTACGGTTCGCTCAAATTGCTGAGAAAAGGTTTTCGTCAGCGGATTTGCATGATTATCATCCGATGCGATTTATACGATCATCACATCGCCACGATGTATGATCCGAACGAATCAGATGAATATAGAAGTATATATCTGGATCGTCGATGAGACCTTTAATTTCTTAGCCTGTGCTGACGCCTAGCTCAGCAGCTAACAGGACTATATCTAATCTAATTAGATTTATTTTTGATCCAAATGGCTTCTATTGCTGCCTCAGCTGCAGCAATAATCCGCATTTGTTGTTTATATTCGGCAACGGTTATCTTGCTAGGAAGATTTCCAGCTCACTGTCCCGTTATTCAAACTTTATAGTACCGTAGTATTTAATTGTTTGGAAACTTGCAGCAGTGATCCCAGTCACTTCAAGTTCTCATTGTCCATAGTTTTAGACAACATCTTAGTTCTCTAAGATACTAATAGATGTCATTAACTTCAATCCAGTGACTATCACTTGGATTGTCCTGATTGTGACTCCATATGCTCAAAGCATATGAGAAACCATATCAAGTACATTTTAAATGTACAATTTCCCAGAGAGTGTTAACAACTCCAAATCTATCCCAGTAGATCTTTATTCCTTGAATAAAGGTTGTTTACTCCCCAGAATTCTACGGAGAATTTCTATTGAAAGAATATCTATGAAAGCCAAGCTTTCACAATTGCTATATGGGAATTTCATTGTCAGTGCCCTCTCTCCCCTAACCTCCTTATATACACAAGAATTATTTCGTTTTGAGTCAAATCATAAACCATTATGATTATTTCAAAACGTCAGTTCCAAGAACCTTATGCTTGCTTCAATCCAAACATGGATCGAATAACCCGCAAACCTCGTTTGTTGGTTATACAAAATCGTCAGGATGTTGTAAACATCCTTCAAAAGGTTTCCTTTTCAGGAAAGCGATTTTGATCTGTAACTGACACATTTCATAAATGAAATGTACAGCTTCAGCACGCATTATCCAAATGGATTTACAGTGGCAACAGGTAAAAGGTTGAACCGTTATTAACACAATGTTGATAACGATACCTTTCCGTCACAAGCCTAGCTTTATACGTTGGTATGTTGCCATCCATGTATGTCTTCCTTGAAGACGTTTAATGTACCAATAGGCACAATGTCTTGCGGTACAACAACTAGTGTCCAAAGTAGTTGTTATACATGGAATCCATTTCGGACTCATGGTACTTTGCCATAATAGGGAGTCGATACCTTGTATCACTTCCTCAAAACGTAGTCGGATGGTATACCTCCATAAGATTGATATCTTTATGAGGGTTAGATCAGAAACCCATACCCTAGGTTGTTTTCTGACTCTATCCGATCTACGATGTTCTTGTGTATTCGAAGATTAATGGTATAAATTCATCCTTGATGACCGTTTGTGTTCCATTAAGGATTTCGTGCTTCGAACAGTATTACTCTGATTTTCATCGAGTATCACTATCCTCCCACTGACCACTGCATATCGGTATTCCTCTTAGGAAAACCGCATGGTGAGCAACAATTATATTGTTCTCATGTGAGATTATAAGTACTATACTTATGGTTTCCTTTAGGACAACCAACATTGGCACTTATCCAATTTGGGTTCTAGTTTGGTATCATCCAAACGTTATGCCTGGCATACCCAAATTTTCAGAGGAGTGTGAAACCCTGTTTCTTCCCTGTCCATATCCTATATGACATCTGTCAAACAGATTTTCATGGAACCTTATTCTAAATACGTTTTTGCACTGTTAACACATATCCTGTTGAAGGAAATGATAGCTCAGAGCGACTCATAATTTAACCTTATCTTGTCCAACAAATTAAGTTTTTAGTTCGGACACAACCGTCGAACTGACGTGTCTCGGGGAGGAGTCCTCATCTGAAAGAATACCATACTCTTTCATGTATGTATGAAACTTAATGCTTAAGTATTATCATTACAGTCTTACCGTGACGGTATAATACTATAGCCGATCTGTTTGTTTACTTCGTGTCGAAACTCTAAAAGTTTCCGATTTGTGTTCTTCAAAAGAAACACATAACCATAACGTGATGTCACATCCGCTAAGGTCACGAAATATTCATGTTCACATCTAGCCTAGCTAGATATGGGCCACTATCTTCACAATGAATAGGGCTAACAGATCGGTGGCTTTTTCACTATTACCAAGTAAATAGTGTTTTAGGTGCTTTACCTAATAAACTAGATTCGTAGACTTTATTTGATTAGTCAAAACAGTCCTAGTACCCACTCTTCAAAAGTGTGTGGATATACGAGTCTTATTAATTGTGTCCCAGACGACAATGCCACAAATAAGTCTCTATTGATCAAATCAATTTGAGCTATTTATTTGTCATTTTATATGTTTGAGATTTTAATTATATTCAAAATATAAATACTGTTTCTCTCACATCTAATGTGTTTATCTCAGTATCATCTTTATATAATGAAACACTTTAGTGTTCTAGAATATAAAGGTTTATCCGCAACGGATTAAACACTGATATAGAGATAATGTTACTAGTCCAACTAGTTACATTATAACAGTTCCTAATTTAAGTACACACCCGAAGGGTAGTTCCTAACTTAGGTATCTACAGTCGAAACAACAGCGACTTTCGTCCCGTTTCCGATTCGTAGAGCAATCTCAGCTTGAAGTCAGTATCCAGCTCATAGCGGATTCTGAACATCAATACATATATTTTATGTACCACACTATAGTATTTAAAATCTAATTTTAATACTAGTAGTGAACATAACTTTGACAAATAATTTTTAAAGTCAGAGCCTCGCCCTTTCTTTAATTCCTTCGTGTCTGCCATATCCAAACGACAGTCACTTTGGGATATGTCCTTTATCTTCCCAGAAGATCATAATGATTTTGCCTTTGCCCTTTCCAATATTTCAGAAGCCTCTGGCCAAGCCTTGGGTTTCTAGAATATTGAAGTAAGGTAGCTTAGTTGCAAAGTTTGACTTTATCTCCTTGAGATTAGTCATTTATTCTCCAAGAATTATTAATTGCAATTTTAATACTTCTTAAATCTAAACATAGATTTATGTCAAGTATTATGAATTAAGCACTAAAGTCATCATCACATAAGTCTTCCAAAGATTATGCTCTACTTATTTGCTTGATTCTGGGCTTAGGCATAATAGGTTATTTTATCAAATAGAATAACTTATTATTTATTTCCAGGACTATCCTGAAATTTAATTCCCAATTTGAAAATTAAACCATTTAAATATTTAATCCAAGATTATATTTAAATGTCCAATCTTTCAATTTTAATCTTGATTCTAATAGTCCAACTATTTAATCAACGATATGTGGTACTATATATTATAATGATTATAATAGTCCAACTATATAATCAAATATAATCCAAATTAATTAACCTCAATTACATTGATTACTATAATCCAATTATAAAATCAACTGTAAACTGAAATTAATTAATTCAAATATATTGATTAATATAATCCAATTATATATAATCAACTATAATACAGTCCAACTGTTTATTAAAAACAACAATTTAAATATTAGTCCAACTAACATTTAATATTACGACGAATGATATTTGTTTGAGCGCGTATGGCGAGTAATTGAACGAATATTGCAAATTCAATTCTTGCCTCCCACTATTTTTCGTCGAGCCTCTAACCCTCTGTCGAGTACTCGGGAAACCGTGTTTCCTAGTGGGCTAGGATCCCGTTAAATATCACACAATCTTGACTTTGGCCAACAAATTGTATGATAATTAACTAGGTAGATCTCGAAGATCAATTGGATATCATCCAACTCCTAGATCCAGTAGGTGGACATCCAAGTCCGAAACATATATCTCATATATGCCTATATATCCAATATATACCCTAACCTTTTTCCTCTGAATCAACTAGGCCTTGGCTTTGGCACAACAAACCTAATGATCCCAGTCAAGCGCGGACCCATTGACCATGGAAGCTTCGTAATCAATGTCGATGGACAAGAAGTGGTCTTGACTTTGGCCAACAAACCACAACTTGGACAAGACACCAATATGGAACAAAGCTTCGTGATTCAAACACATCTTCGACGGACAGGGGCTTGACTTTGGCCAACAACCCATGCCAATCTCGGATCTTGAGTAAGAATCACTCAATGGAAGGAAAAACGCATGATATTTGTTGAGGGTTTTCGCGTGCAAATTGGCTACCAATTTAATTATCTTTGTTAAGGTCTCATCATCATACACACCCTTAAACATGCATTCTAAATACATAATAAAGCGAGTATGAAATAAAATAATAATGATATGCGGATGGATACTTTACATTGATCCTAGATCAAATCTCTCCCTTTCTCACTCAAGCTAGCACTTGTACTACTTCTACCCCATTACACTACACTTCTAAAGAAACCTCATTTACATTGAGGGGAATAGGTGAGAAGAGAATACAAAGAGAATAGAGGTGATAAGGCTGGACACGCAGGTCCAATTTAATAAATCAATTTATTACAACAATTTCCAAAATTGCCCACCCATCTAATATCCATCCGATATACATTATTCATTCATCAACCACGTATTCACACATAAGCATGCTATCAATCAATCTAATCAAATTAATTAATCTGATAACTATGTGATCATCCAATGTTCAAACAACGATTTGATTTTGCTCGAGTCAAACTCGTTTTTGCGAATAAGTACTCAAAGTACGAATTCTGAATTAAATTAAACTACATCATTAAATCCAATTTAACATGATTTAATACTAATTCACTATTCAATTCCAAATTAAATATTACACTTTATTTAATAAACCTTTAACGATTTAAATTCCAAATTTAATCGTAACGCGTCTCAAAGACCGATTAACGTCCAACGTCAATTCAATTAAAGTCCAATGGGCTTTTAATTGATTTCTTAAGGCGTGGAATTTTGGTCAACTCGGGTCAAACCGATAACCAAAGTCCAATCCGGGATTTACCCCATAAGCCCATAAATCAATCTTGGCCCATTAGGCCCAATTGAACTTTAAAGGTTCATTAGTCGCATTTGGGCTTTATGGTTAAGGTTTTTGGCCCAATTGGATCCAATCCATTTGGCCTAAACCCAACTTGATAAAAACAAGCCCAATAGGCCCAAATACAACATTAGAAGCCCAAATCCAATTTAAGGCCTCAAGTAATTAAATTACATAAATCCAATTTAGCAATTTAATTACCTAAAGTGTATAATATGATTAATCAACTAAATCAACATTTCCAAAACATCATATTAGTCCAATTAATCATACTCAACTCATTATTATATGTCCAACACACAAAATGAAAAATCAAACCCATTTACATGCTTCATGCTCTCGGCCAAGGAAGGATTTTGTGTCCGATTCGGTTTCAATCCAATCGAACCCACAATCGACATTAAATCACCATCCAATTTGATTTCATACACATCCAATGTCACAAAATCAAAATCACCAAGACATTCAAGGGCATATTGAATTCGGCCATGTGAAGTAAATTGGGGATTAATGTTCAATTCAAAATTCAATCTAATTGACTTCCAATTAACATCATCCTACATGATTCTAACTCATCCAATGAATCAAAACCAAAAATTCCAAGAATCCAAATCCAAATAAAATACACATTCGGCCAACTCATGAAATTTGGGGAAATAATTCCAAATTATTTTCAACAAATTGGTCCAACCAAAATGCAATTCAACATCATTTAAACATGCTCAATCAAACAATTTAACTAATCATGCTCAAAATCAATTTACCCAAATTTTAACCCTAAAAGTTTCATGCTTGAACCTAAGGCTCTTGATGCCATTGTTGGGTTTATTCTAGGTCCCAAGATCAAACAAGCAATGAAAATCATGTGTGAACACATCAATGGAGGTAGCGGAATACTCACATCGATCGGTTGAGAGACGCGGCAAGCAACAAAATTTCAAAAACCTCACTGCATTGGGCGTGGACTGCTCACTGTGTTGTGCAGTTCACTTGCCTTCCGTCTTCTGTTTTTGAGCTGCGAAACGGAGCTCCAAGCTTCGTCGAACGGATCCCGGCTCATGGGTGAACCTCCCTACCACCTTCGCAAGTCTCGTAAGTGTGCTAGCACTTGGATTTTTCACCATGAAATCCACTCTTTGCTTCCCACTGCTCACGTTTTTGAAGAAACCAGTGAGCTGTTTTTGGAGCCCCTTGGGCGTGAGATAAGAGAAAGTAAGAGAGAAAGAGAATTGTGTTGAATTGTTTTGAAAAGTGTATCTAATACACTTATATATTTTTCCAAAAAATAATAATTTGATTTACCAATTATTTGACATATAAAAGTCAAATACAAAAGCAAATCAAACTTTCCAACAACCATCAACTATTCCAACAACTACCATCACTCAAAGTGACTAGTTGTCTTTTCAATCAATCAATCAATCACATCAATCAATCACATCACTCAAAGTGACATTTGATTTGACGCTTGATGTGACGAATGATTTGACGCTTGATGTGACTTGCGACGCCGCACTCGAATTCGAAATACGAATGCGCTCGCAATCACACTCGGGCTCGGGTTCGTTAATTCCAAATTAACGATTTTTCCGTCGCGTCGTAATTAAATGATTACGCCTAGCGAATTCACTATTCACGTCGCTAACGAATTAATTCTAAATTAATTCGTTCGCCCGAATTAAAATCTAATTTTAATTCCGCGTCGAAATCTAATTTCGTTTAATATATCGAATATATTAATTTACCGATTAATTCTAAATTAATCGTTATCTCTCTCTTGACGATATTTTATCCTAGATAAAACATCTCCTTAATTAATCCTAGATTAATTTTTTCTCTCTTCTATATAATCCCAGATTATTTAAGAGTGCGAGTTATGCGTCATCGGTGGATTATCGGGAAGCGACCCATGAGATCCCCGGATAAGTTGGCAGTAAATACGGTCGTTGGAGTATCCGAATCACGTACGTACCAAGTACTACGTTCTACCGATTTACGAGACAAGGTCGGCTCCTAGCAAAGCACGATGTCTACCAAAATCTCCGGTCATATTCATCTAAGAATATTAAGATCTATATCAAGTGTAGTATACCAAGTATTGCGTATGTCGGTCCAGTATCGGATAGTCACGTGCTAGGGCTGGGGCTGGATAAGTGTCTGCCCCGTCCGAAGCACATGTCGGATGTCTGGTAACTAGTCTCTATAATCGGATATTCATGACCTAGTCATAATATCACGATTGGATGCGCATCACTTAAGAGCACTAATACCGTATCCTGTGTGACATCATCTCCACTATGACTGGAGTGATACTTCCGTCTTGACATCACACCCAACACTCTACGATTCTCAATATACCCAGTATTGGCGTACACAGAACCGGTTAGAGTCCTAGACGACCTCAACCAAAGTATATTGATTGTCGTAAGCATTAGCGATGCAAGTCTCAGGTTAAGACCAAATACACCTACCCTGATGTCGGACTCCCATAGACACATAGTCATAATACCAATGGGATTCCGAGGGGTCTATCCAGAGTGAAGCTGTTTCCCGTACCATCGGTGAAACACAACCTCCTATCGCACTTGCATAAGTATCCAATACTTAAATATATGAGAACTATGCCGTTGTGCCCTCACAACGCGCACAAGTGCAATACTAGCCTATTCCGCATTATCGATGTCCTGTCTCGATAATACTCCGGCTAGGGATGTTTAATGATTTATCCTACGTGGACTGATACTGTCTCATATCATTCTCCGTCCAGGAACAAATCATAGGGACCTCTCATCATTTATACATCTAAGGTGATCTAATCACAAATGATAAGAGTGCAATCTCCTTTGTCACATAGTTAATTTGTACAACAACACCATGATCTGTACAAATAGTGACGCTATGGGTCATATTATCCAACAGTTTCCAATTCGCAGATAAATCTCAACTGAAGTCAGTATCCTGCTCATAGCAGATTCTGAACATCAGTATATATTTATGTACCACACTAAGTATTTAAAATCTAATTTCAATACTAGTAATGAACATAATTATGACAAACATATTTGAAGTCAGAGCCTTGCTCGTCTTCAATTTCTTCATGTCTGCTTTGTTCAAACGGCAGTCACGCTTCCGCGATCCCGTTTGCCACAATTTAGGCAGACATTTTGGGATATGTCCTTTATCTTCCCAGAAGCTTATAATGAATTTGCCTTTGCCCTTTTCCACATTCCAGAAGTCTTTCGGCCTAGCCTTGGCATTCTGGAATGTCGAAGTAAGGTGCGCCTTGCGCTACTTGCCTAATTGCAAACTTTGACTTTGTCTCCTTGAGAATAGCCATTAACTCTCCAAGAGTTATTATTGCAATTTAGTACTTCTAAAATCTAAGTATAGATTTATGAAGATCCTTCAATTTCAATATCATACTTTAAGGATCTAACCCTTAGTTCTGACAAAGAAATTAAGGAGTCTACTGCGACAAGCTAAATGGATTAAGCATTAAAGTTATCATCACATGAATCTTCCAAAGATCATGCTCTACTATTTGCTTAACTTCGGGCTTAGGCCTAATATGTTATTTTATCAAATAAAGTAACTTATTAGTTTCCAGGACCATCCTGAAATTATTCCCAATTTGAAAATTAAACCATTTAAATACATTTTCCTTAGGATCATGTCTTAAATGTCAATCTTTCAATTTATCTTGATTCTAATAGTCCAACTATTTAATCAACGATTTAGGTACTATTTATTATAATGATTATAATAGTCCAACTATTTAATCAACTATAATTTATTTGTTTGAATATAGTCCAACTATTTTTAAAACAACAATTTAAATATTAGTCCAACTAACATTTAATTTATTTGACGTATGATATTTGATTTGAGCACGTATGTCAAGTAATTAAACGAATATTGCAAATTTAATTCTTGCCTCCCACTATTTTTCGGCGAGCCTCTAACCCTCTAACGAGTACTCGGGAAACCGTGTTTCCTAGCGGGCTAGGATCCCGTTAAATATCACACAATCTTGACTTTGGCCAAAAAATTGTATGATAATTAACTAGGTAGATCTCTAAGATCAATTGGATCCAATCCAATTCCTAGATCCAGTAGGTGGATATCCAAGTCCGAAACATATATCTTATATATGCCAATATATCCAATATATTGCCTAACCTTTTTCCTCTGAATCAACTAAGCCTTGGCTTTGGCACAACAAACTTAGTGATCCCAGTTAAGCGCGACCCATTGACCATGGAAAGCTTCGTAATCAATGTCGATGGACAAGAAGTGGTCTTGACTTTGGCCAACAAACCACAACTTGGACAAGACACCGATATGGAACAAAGCTCTCGTGATTCATACACCCTTAAACATGCATTCTAAATACATAATAAAGCGCATATGAATAAAATAATAATGATATGCGGATGGATACTTTACACAATGATCCTAGATCAAATCTCTCCCTTTCTCTCTCCTCGCTAGCACATATATTTACTTCTACCCGTTACACTACACTTCTAAAGAAACCTCATTTATATTGAAGGGAATATGTGAGAAGAGAAATACAATGAGAAATGAGGTAATAAGGCTGGACACGCAGGTCCAATTAATAAATTCCAAATTTATTACAACAATTTCTAAAATTGCCCCACCCATCTAATATCCATCTGATATACATTATTCATGCATCGCAACCATGTATTCACACAAGCATGTTATCAATCAATCTAAACAAATTAATTAATCTGATAATTAATGATCATCCAATGTTCAAACAACGATTTGATTTTGCTCGAGTCAAACTCGTTTTGTGAATAAGTACTCAAAGTACGAATTCTCGAATTAAATTAAACTACATAATTCAATCACTATTTATTAATAAACCTTTTACGATTTAAACTCCAAATTTTAATCGTTACGGGTCTCAAAGCCCGATTAACGTCCAACGTCAATTTAATTAAAGTCCAATGGGCTTTTAATTAATTTCTTTAAGGCATGGACTTTTGGTCAACTTGGGTCAAACCCAATAACCAAAGCCCAATCAAGGAGTTACCCCATAAGCCCAGAAATCAATTTAGGCCCATTAGGCCCAAATAAATTAATTAAGGTCCATTAGTCGCATTTGGGCTTTATGGAAGCGGTTTTAGGCCCAATTGGATCCAACCAATTTAGCCTAAACCTAACTTGGTACAACCAAGCCCAATAAGCCCAATAACAACATTACAAGCCCAATTTCCAAAATTAGCCCAATAATTAAATTACAAAACCCAATTTCACAATTTAATTACATTAAGTGTATTACACAATTAATTACCCAAATCAATATTTCCAAAACACAAATTTGTCTAATTAATCATGCTTTTTAACAAAAAAAAACATGTCCAACACATTTCATCAAAAATCAAACCCATATCATGCTTTATAGCTCTCGGCAATTTGGGGTTATTTGTGTCCGATTCGATTTCAATCCAATTAAATCCACAATCGACATTAAATCAACATTCCCAATCGTTTCAAGTCATCCAATGATCAACGAAACAAAAAATTACCAAGAATTAGGGCACTAATACTCTCGGCCAAGCTAAGAAATTAGGGGAAATTTGTTCCAAACAATTTTTGTTGAAATTGATCAAATCAATCTTCAATTAAACATGTATTAAGCATACTCAAACATTCAATTCAATCAAATCATGCTCAAATACTTTTTACCCAAATTTTAAGCCCTAATTAAATTTCATGCTTTTACTCCGCTCTGATACCATTGTTGGAGTTTCTACGGCCCTGAGGATCGAATAACAAGCATTGAAATACATGTGAATACATACGACGAAGTTGCGGAATACTCACATCGATCGGTTGAGCGACGAGGCAACGAACAAAAATTCAGTTTTCTGCCCTCTAGTGCATGCGGTAGTGGGCTGTGATAGTCCTCCAAGAATCGGCCATGTTGGTCCTTCGTCAAGCTCCAAGCTTTGTCATGGTGATTCCAAGCTCATGGGTGGACTTCCTTATCACCTTCGCATGTCTCTCGGAGTGCTAGCTCTTGATGATTTTGCCACAAAATCACCACATTTTGCTTCCCTTTAAACCCGGTTTCTGCCCAGAAAAACAGAACAATAAAATGCCTCTAAGGCCGAGAGAGAATAGAGGAATTTGGCTCCAATTAGTGAGCCATGAGAGAGAATGAGATGGTGGTTGATAAAAGTGTATCTAATACACAATTGATTTTCAAAAAATCAATTAATACTTTTACCAAAAAATAAGCCATAAATGTTTTCCATCAACTTCCATCAAGTCTTATCAATCAATCAATCAATCAATTGTCACATCACTTAAAGTGACATCTGATTTGACCCTTGATGTGACTAATGATTTGACGCTTTATTTGACTTGCGTGCCGCACTCGAATTCGAAATGCGAATGTGCTCGCAAATAATCCCGGGCTCGGGTTCACTAATTCCAAATTAACGAATTTTCCGTTGCGACGTAATTAAATCTAATTTAATTAAATAATCATGCCTAGCATAATTACTATTCACGTCGCTAATGAATTAATTCTAAATTATTTCGTTCACCCGAATTAAAACCTGATTTCAATTCCGCGTCGAAATCCAATTTCGTTTAATATATCGAATATATTAATTTATCGATTAA
Organism: Zanthoxylum bungeanum; assembly: GCA_019454045.1. Taxonomy (NCBI): domain Eukaryota; kingdom Viridiplantae; phylum Streptophyta; class Magnoliopsida; order Sapindales; family Rutaceae; genus Zanthoxylum; species Zanthoxylum bungeanum. The sequence continues at coordinate 17,360 of SKCR01038539.1, read as the reverse complement.
TTCCAAATTAATCATTTTCTCTCTTTAAATGATATTTTATCCCAGATAAAATATCTCAGTAATTAATCCCATATTAATTTTCTCTCTCATCTGATTAATCCCAGATTAATAAAAGTGCGAGTCATACGTCATCGGTGAATCTTCGGGAAGCGACCCATGAGATCCCCAGTTGGCAGTAAATACGGTTGTCGGACTATCCGAACACGTAAGTACCCAGTACTACGTTTGTACCGATTTACAAGACAAGGTTGGCTTCTAGCAAAGCGTCATGCCTTCCCAATTCTCCAGAAATATCCTTACAGGAATATAAGGATTTATATCAGGCGTAGTATACGTAGTATTGCGTATTTCGATCCAGTATCGGATAATCACATGCAAGGCCTGGGGCTGGTACAGTGTCTGCCCTCTACGAATCATATATCGGATGACAAGTAACTAGTCTCTTTATTATCGGATAATCATGACCAAGTCATATTATCCCGATGGTTGCAACCCTTTAGAGAACCAGTTCTGCATCCATACGCGATCATCATCTCCATATGACTGGAGTGATACTTCCGTCTTGACATCACACCCAACACACTACGATTCTCAATATACCCAGCAGAGGCGTACACAGAACCTGTTAAAGCCCTGGACGACGAAAGCCAAAGTATATTGATTGTCGCAAGTATTAGCGGTGCAAGTCTCAAGTTAAGACCAAATACACCTACCCTGATTTCGGACTTCCATAGACACATAGTCATACTACCAATGGAATTCCGAGGGGGTCTATCCAGAGCGAAGCTGTTTCCCATACCATCGGTAAAACACAACCTCCTATTACACTTGCATGAGCATCCTATACTCAAATATATGAGAACTATGCCGTTTGTGCCCTCACAACGCGCACAAGTGTAATACTAGTCTTTTACGCATTTATCGATGTCCAATCTCGATAATACTCTGACTAGGGATATTTAATGATTTATCCTTCGTGGACTGATACTGTCTCATATCATTCTCAATCCAGGAACAAATCATAAGGACCTCCTATCATTTATACATCTTGGTGATCTAATCACAAATGATAAGAGTGCAATCTCATTTGTCACATAGTTAATTTGTATAACAACACCATGATCTGTACAAATAGTGACGCTATGGGTCATAATTGTCCAACAGATTGGCACTGGTTTGTTGGCCAAAGTCAAGACCTTTTTCCATCGCGGATGTGTTTGAATCATGAAGGCTTTGTTCTATATCACATGTCTTGTCCAAGTTGTGATTTGTTGGCCAAATTGAAGATCACTTCTTATCCATCTACATCGATTACGAAGCTTTAAAAAGTCAATGGGTCCCGCTTAACTGGAATCATTAATCTTGTTGTGCCAAAGCCAAGGCTTAGTTGATTCAGAGGAAAAAGGTTAGGCAATATATTGGATATATTGGCATATATTAGATATATGTTTCGGACTTGGATGTCCACCTACTAGATCTAGGAATTGTATGAGATCCAATTGATCTTAGAGATCTACCTAGTTAAATATCATACAGCTTGTTGGCCAAAGTCAAGGTTGTGTGTTATTTAACGGGATCCTAGCCCACTAGGAAACTAGGTTTCTCGAGTACTCAATAGAGGGTTAGAGGCTTGCCGAAAAATAGTGGGAGGCAAGTATTAAATTTGTAATTTCGTTTAGATACTTGCCAATACGCGCTCATTTCATTTTTCGTCATTATTTAAATATATATTAGTTGGACTAATATTTTCTTGTTGTTTTAAATTAATCAGTTGGACTGTATTCAAACTATTTCATTTATAGTTGATTATGTAATTGGATTATAGTAATCAAATATATTTGAATTTAACCAATCAAATAGTAGTTGATTATATAGTTAGACTATAGTAATCATTATATTCGATTGTACCCGAAATCGTTGATTGGATAGTTGGACTATTGGAATCAAGATAATTGAAAGATTAGCGTTTAGAACATAATCTTGTGAGAAAATGTCTTTAAGCGGCTTTAATTTTCAAATTGGGAATAGAACCTCAGGATATTCCTGGGAGCCGAGAAGATACTTTATTTGATAGAGTGACATCTCGCTTCTGAGCCCGGAGTTGAGCAAATAGTGGAGCATGAGTTTTGGAAGACTCATGGTGATGATAACTTTAGTGCTCAATATGTTATGCTTACCGCAATGACTCTTTAATTCCGTCATCAGAATTAAGGATTAGATCTTTGTACCATGATGATGAAATTAAAGATCTTCATATATCTAACCTTAGATCTCAGAAGTATAAATTGAAAAAGAAGCTCTTTCGCTCGCGTATGTCAGAGGGTACATCTGTCGAGCACTAGGTGTCACAGATGATTACTGACATCGATCAGCTAGGTTAGCTGGGCATTACCTACGTGTCCGAGATTACCAAAGATTTGATCTTATAGTCTCTACCCGAAAGCTGGGGCAGGTTCGTTATGAACCAAGAGAAAAAATCTTGGAGAGTTGATGGATATGCTCTAGGAAGCGGTGCCAGAGCTTCTAAAATGGGCAAAGGCAAGATCGTCACATTCTTCTAGGAAGACAAATGACATATCCCAAGATGTCTACCTAAACTGTGGCAAACGGAGTCACTGGAAGCTTGACTGCCGTATGGACAAGACAGACATAAAGGATGTGAAGGTGGGGCAAGGCTCCGGCTTCAAGTATGTTTGTCCTAAACATGTTCACTATTAGTTTCAAAATTGGATTTTTGATACTAGATAAATATGTACTGATGTGCAGAATCTGCTGATTAACAGTAGACTGACTTCAGTTGAGATCTACCTGCGAGTCGAAAACGGGACGAGAGTCACTGTTTTAACCTTAGAATCCTAAGTTTAGGAACTACCATTTGGGCATGTACTTAAATTAGGAAACTGTTATAATGTACCTAGTTTGACTAGAAACATTATCTCTATATCTAGTTTAACCCGTTACGGGTATACCTTTATATTCTAGAACACTAAATGTTTTGTTTATAAAGATGATATTGAGATAAACACATTAGATGTGAATAAAATTATTTATATTTTGAATATAAATGAATCTCAAACATATAACATGACAAACAAATAGCTCAGATTGAATAAATCTGTTGAGACTTACAAGTGGCATTGTTGTCTGGGACACATTAAACAAGACTTGTATATCCACACTTTTGAAGAATGGATACTAGGACGAATTTGATTTTAATTCAAATAATTTCTACGAATCTAGTTTATTAGGTAAAGTGCCTAACTTGGTAAAAGTGCAAGTGCCACCGATCCGTTAGCCATCGTTGATTGTGACGTAATTGGGCCCATGTCTAGCTAGGCTAGAGATGAATATGAATACTTCGTAACCTTTACGGATGTGGCATCGCGTTATGGTTATGTGTTTCTTGTGAAACATAAATCGGAAACTTTTGATAAATTCAAAGAGTTTCGACACGAAGTATAAAAACAGATCTGCAAGAGTATTAAAACATCACGATTGGACCGGGATGAAAATATTTAAGTAATAAGTTTCTCCATTATTTGAAAGAGTATGGTATTCTTTCATAGCTGACTCCTCCTGGAACACCTCAATTTGACGGTGTGTCCGAACAGAGAAACCGAACTTTGTTGGACATGGTAAGGTTAATGATGAGTCGTTCTGAGCTACTAATTTCCTTCACGGGATACGCATTAAACAGTGCAATACTTATTTTGAATAAGGTTCCATGAAAATCTGTTAGACAGACTTCATATTAGATATGAATAGGAAAGAAACCGGGTTTTCTCATTCCTGAAGATTTGGGAATGCTGGGCATATGTTTGGATGATACCAAACTAAAACCCAAATCGGATAAGTGCCTAATTTGTGGGTTATCCTAGGGAAACCAAAGTATAGTACTTATAGAACTCACAAGAGAACAAAGTAATTATTTCTCTCCATGTGGTTTTCCTAAGAGGAATACCTATATGCAGTGGTAAGTGTGAGGAAAGTAAAACTCGATGAAAATCGGAGTAACACTGTTCCAGGCACGGATTCTTTAACGGAACACAAACATTTCATCATGGATGAAACTATACCACAATCTTCAAATACACAAGAACCGCGCAAGTCAGAAAGAGTCAGAAAACAACCTGGGAGGTATGGGTTTCTGATCTCACCTCATGAAGATGTCAATCTTATTGAGGAAGACAAACCAATTACGTATGAGGAAGTGATACAAGGTATCGACTCCTTTTATGACAAAGTGCCATAATGTACGAAATGGATTCCATGTATACCAACCAAGTTTGGATACTGGTTGAGGTACCGGAAGGCATTGTGCCTATTGGTACTAAATGTGTCTTCAAGGAAGACATACATGGATGGCAATATATAAATGTACACAGCTAGGCTTGTACATAAAAGGTATTGTCATCAACATAGTGTCGATTACGATGAAAACTTTTATCCGTTACCATGATTAAATCCATTTGGATAATGCTTGCTAATGCTGCATGTTTCATTTATGAAATATGGCAGCTGAACATCAAAACCACTTTCCTTCAACGGAAACCTTTTGGAGGATATTTATAAACATCCTAACGGTTTTTTCGTACCAAAACAAGCAAACAAGGTTTACAAGTTAAATCGATCCATTTATGGATTGAAGCAAGCATTACGTTCTTGGAACTAAGGTTTTGATAAGATCATAATGGTATATGATTTAATTCAAAACGAATATAATTATTGTGTCTATAAGAAGGATAGTGGGAGAGCACTGACAATGATTGTCCTATATAATGATGACATATCATTTCTTGGAAATGACATTCCCATAATACAATCGGTGAAAGCTTGGATTTCATGAAAATTCTCCATAGAATACTTGGGAGAGGCAACCTTTATTTTAGGAATAAAGATCTACTGGGATAGATCTAAAAGTTGTTGGCACTCTCCGAGAACTCATACATTGAAATATATGTACGCGACCTGGTGTCTCATATGCTTTGAGCATATAGAGTCAAAATCAGGCCAATCCAAGTGATAGTCACTGGATTAAAGTTAAGAACATCCTTAAGTATCTTAGATGAACTAAATATGCTTTCTTAAGTTATGGAGAAGGAGAATTTGAGGTAACTGGGTTCACCGCTGTAAGTTTCCAAACTGATAAAGACGACTTTAATTCGCAATAAGGGTACGTATATAGTTTGAATAACAGAACAGTGAACTGGAAATCTTCCAAGCAAGATATTGTTGCCGAATAAATAACAAAAGTGGAACATTGCTGCAGCTGAGGCAGCAAAATAAGCATTTTGGATTTATATAATCCTAATTGGATTAGGTATAGTTCTGTTAGCAGCTGAGCTAGGCTACAACACAGGCTAAAGAATCATGGTCTCATCAATGATCCAAGTATGTACTTCGACTATTTCATCTGATTCGTCAGATCATACATCGTGGTGATGTGATGATCGAATAAAATGCATCAGATGATAACATTTAAAATCTGCTGACGAAAGCTGTTTCTCAGCAGAAGTTTGAGCGACCCGTACATAGTTCAAGTGTAGGACACTTAAGTGATTGGCTATAGGCCAAGTGGGAGATTGTTGGACAATTATGACCCATAACATCACTATTTGTACAAAATATGGTGTTGTTGTACAAATTAACAATGTGACAAAAGAAATTGCTCTTTTATCATTTGTAATTGGATTACCGGGATATATAAATGATAAAAGTCCATATGATTAATATCGGATTAATAATATATGAGATAATATTAATCCACTAAGGTTTAATCATTAAATATCCCTAGTCGTAGTATTATCGAGACTGGACATCGATAATGCGGAATAGACTAGTATTGCACTTGTGCGCGTTGTGGGAACATAACGTCATAGTTCTCATATATTTAAGTATTGGATACTTATGCAAGTGTGATAGGAGGTTGTGTTTACCGATGGTACGGGAACAGCTTCGCTCTGGATAGACCCCTCGGAATCCCATTGGTAGTGTGACTATATGTCTATGGGAGTCCGAATCAGGGTAGGTGTATTTGGTCTTAACCTGAGACTTACATCGCTAATACTTGCGACAATTAATATACTTTGGTTTTGGTCCTCCGGGGCTTTAACAGGTTCTGTGTACGCCTTTTCTGGGTATACTGAGAATCGTAGTGTATTGGGTGTGATGTCAAGATGGAAGTATCACTTCAGTCATATGGAGATGATGATCACGTAGGATACGGAACTAGTACTCTTAAGTACTGCAGTCATCGGGATAATATGACTAGGTCATGTTTATCCGAATATAGAGACTAGTTACCAGAGATCTGATATATGCTTCGTACGGGGCAGACACAATTCCAGCCTCAGGCCTAGCATGTGACATTCGATACTGGATCGCAATACGCAATACTACGTATACTACGCCTGACACAGATTACATATTCCTTAAGAGAATATTTCTGGAGAATTGGGTAGTGTTTGCGGGCCCACTCAGATTTTGAATTCAAGTGGGACCCACAAGTCACATCACAAGTCACATCACCTAGTCACTTTAAATAACTTTTTGTTGATGGATTTTGGTGGGTTGTTGGTGACTTGTCCAACACACCAAGTTGGTGAGATGATGGACATATACCAAATATTGGTTTTGTTATATCATTAATTTGATTTTGGAAATCAAACACAAGTCAACTCATTTTTCACCTTCTTCCTCTCTTCTCTATTCACGCCACTCTTCCTCTCTTGGACTAAGGCTTGTCCGAAACTCACCAAGGGACATTGGAAGATTTGTTGCAAATTTTTCAAGAGCTAGCACTCAAATGAGTCATTCAAAGGTGTTAGGGAAACCTATCATTGAGCTTGGAATAAAAGATCAAAGCTTGGAGCATTGATTCAAAATTAAAAGAGGAGCTTGGAGCACAACACAAGGAGCAAAAGTTTTGAACTCTCCGCCAACATCCAGGCCGATCAAAGTGAGTATTTCCACCATCTTACTTTGCGTACTCACACATTTCATATGCTTAATTGATCTTGGTTTGACCTAGAAAACCCAACACATGGATCATAGTTTCAATGATATGGACAGATATAGATTCAGGACTAGGGGATGACGATACGTAACGCCTCTAGATCTTAGCCTCAGTGTCATGGGGGACAGCGATAAGTAACGCCTCATGGTACTAGTTAGATGTTTAGGGGGACAGCGATACGTAACGCCCCTAAACATAAGATTTTACTGAGGATTTCAGCAGGTACTTAGGGGGGCGGCGATACGTAACGCGCCTAATCACCAAGTTATTACAGTGCCTTTAAAGTTTTCAGATAAAAGAATTTTTAGAAGGTTTTATGTGATTTCCAACTAGGAATATTTTCATGATAATCCTTTAGAATAACCGTTTACTTTTATAAAAGAATTGATTTCCAACAGAGTACCAAAGTGGAATTTCATGTATATGATTTTGACACTACTTGATCTTGTATACCATCACATGTTTTAAATTCGGTTTTACTCCCAACTGGCTTGAATATTTTCTAATATATGTGATTTCTTGTTTTACAAACCTAAATAGTTTTCAGAGTTTCTATTAAAGTTTTACGATTCTCAAATATAGAAATTCTAGCTTTTGCATATAGCTTGCCCTACGGGACTAGATGCAGTTGTTATTCTATTATAGTGTGATTTCAGAATTTGGACCCTGCACAGTTGGTTTCCTTATTTGGTGGAGATATTTCTCTTTGATATGAAAGTTTAGTTATGTGTAGTTCAGATTCGATAAGTAAGATGGTAGTATGTTATAAGTATATACTATGTATAAATTGTATGTTGAGATACATGGTTGATTCGTGATATTAATGTAAGGGCTGAGTATTGAGAGTTTACTACATTCAGAATGTAGTTTTTGAAGATTCCAATAGATTGAATCCAGTGTAGGTATTTTATGTTGTATAGAGGTCTGCGGTTTCAGCTCAGTGTTTCAGTAAACGTTCTACAGCTCACAGTTAGCTAATGCTTGCGTTTTTAGCTCACGTGACCCATATGAAGTAACCATCCATAGTTTAATCTGACTAAACCACCACGGGTTTGGGATGGCCTTAACCGCAGGTTTGGGTGGTTTGGTAGATAATGAGTTAATTCCAGTTAGGAGAAATTTGATGTTGCTAATATATAAAGTATAGCTCCAGTACGGAAAAAAAGTATGTATGTATGTGATTGAAGACTTCCAGTTTTGTGTATGAGAGATGCTAGAATTCCATAGATGTGTAGTTTAGTGTGGAATCGAGAAGATAAGTTTACAACGATGTTGCATTCAGTGCAGTGAGTGAGTTATCAAGGTATAATATATGTAAGCGGTCATTGGATAAATATGAGATTTATTAGTTTATGTATATTTATATATATCTTATTTCTATTTAAGTTATTATTGTTACTTGATATATTTACTTAAGACATGAGTTACTTACTGAGCTTTATAGCTCACACCTCAACAGTTTGCTAGTTTTGCAGGTTCACATTGGACTTAAAGAGCTAGTAGATTACTAGAGACGTCTTGAAGACAGCGGATCACCCCGGTGCAGTCAAGTCGGTCTTGAGTTGTTGTATAGTTCCAGAATGTGTAATGGGCTCTCACATTCTATGTTGGGCGAGAATCTCATTCTCCCTTAAACAACATCTGAATTCGTTGCTCATTAATTCACCACTTCGATCTGATCGAATGTACATGATGAATTTACCGGTTTATTTTTCTACTTCGTTTCAGAATATTTTGAACTTTTCAAATGTTTGTGATTTACGTCTCATCAAATAGAAATATCTATATCTTGACTTATCATTAGTGAAAGTCACGAAATATGCTGAACCATGATGAGCAACATGATTTAATGGACCACACACATCACTGTGTACTAGCTCCAATAAATCTTCAGCACAATGTCCAACACCAAGAAATGAGGCCTTTGTCAATTTCCCTTAGATACATGACACATAAATTGGATAAGGATCTAAGGTAAGATCTTCAATCAACCATCTTTAACCAATTTTGACAGACATCTAACACCTATCTGGCTCAATCTCATATGCAATAATTTAGTATTACTTAATTCAGATCTTTTACTTATATTTTCCTCTACATTAAAGACATCTCGTTATGTTTCCAAAACATAATGATCGTTAGATAAAAAATATTCATATATCAAATAATTGTCTTTATCATATAAACATAAAGCATTATCTTTAATGTTTATTGTATATCCATCTTTTTCCAATATCGGTAACGATATTATTTCTCTAATAAGAGAGATACATAATAACAGTCATGTAAAATTAATTTACATCCAATAAGGAGATCTAGAACAATTGTTCCTATGGCATTGACATCCAATATCTCGTCATTGCCAACTCTAAACTGGATCTCCCCTTTGTTGAACCTTCTTTTAACTCTCATGGCTTGCATAGAGTTGCAAATATGAGTGGGACTATCGGTGTCTAACACCCAACCATTATTTGCATCTAAGGCTAATGAGATGTCAATAATAGGAAAAATATAAAGTGAACCTGGGGTTCATGCTTTTTCTTTCAACTCTGGACAATCACGTTTCCATTGTCTAGACTTTTGGAAATGTAGACATGCATCAAGAGATACATGTGGTCTTGTAGTTTATTTCTTGGAGTCTTTCTTCTTATTTCTCATTTTAATCTTTTAAGACTTCCTAAAAGTCTTTGAAGCGTTTGCTCCACCAAAGAGGTTCAAATTTGGATTCCCTTTCTTCAAATCATGTTCCACCGAGCGTAACATGTGGTGAAGCTCTTCATATGTGGCTTGCATCGAATGCATCACAAAGCTAGAATATGTAGCACGTAAAGAAGAAAAAATCATATTTCGGCCTAGCCTTTCATCTATTATAATGTCATGTCATTTCAAATATCGGATCTAGTCAATCATGTTCAAAACATGAATGCTACCCACACCTTTATCCTTAAGTGTAGCATGGAACAATTCCTTAGACCTCTGATATATCTCAATTTCTTGTTTTTCTTCGAACAACTAATTAAGTGTTCTCATAATGCTCAAAACATTTGGTACATTTATATACTATCTAAGCAAATTAGGAACAATTTTGACAGACATTGGATTGAGGTTCACATAGCTCAATCTTTCTGACTCCAAGATAAGGTGATTATTCATCTCCTACTCTAAGTAATTCGAGGCTCCTATTATGTTATTGGAATCCAAAAACCTTGCTAATGGAATTGCGGAAACCTTCTACAAGAGAACAATTAAACACTAGTAGAGCATTTTCATTTCAATATAAAAACAGTAATATGATTATGGATTTTAAATTTATTAGTGTCATCTCACTATTTTACGTAATTCTGTAATCTTCCTTAACGAAAAAATAGAAATTTGACTATCAAAATTTCATAGTAGGAAGTGTATCCCATGACATTTACTCCAGCCTCACAATAATGACGGTCTTAGCTTTCATAAACTCATTAGGTAGACCTCAAAGGTCAATCACATCTATGTGACTCCTAAGTTTGGTCCTGAACCGTTTCTTATCCTTACAATAATGATGATATTGGATTAAGACGTGGTCCATGTGTATACTTTTAAATGACTAATGAGCTTCGTAAGTACACCCTCACAATAATGATGGTATTGGGTGACTACGTCAACTCATCACACTACATCTAATATTTTACCGAACGACCTAAGTTCCGACCACTTATACCCTCACAATAATGACGATATTAGGCATAAGTTATAAGAACTCATTCATCTCCGTATTAACAAGACAGATCATCCAATAATGCTCCAATATTATTAATATTATTACTTAAAATAAAGTACTCACCTAATCACGGGAGATTTATGACAATCAAGTCATTAAAATGCTTGTGTGAAAATAAAAATTTTAATTTCAAACATGCAATGCATATCCAATATGACTTATGCATAATTAAATTAAAATTACAGGGGCATAGATTCAAATACATGTCAAACATGTAACATGTGTTGTATGGTTAAGACTTACTCCGATATCGTTTTGTTGGGGTGGTTGTGGGACCTCTAGGATCAAATCGGTGCCCCGCGTAGTGAAAATGGGTCTAACCTATGATAATTGAGCATGAGTATATTTTTAAATATTTTAATGGAATATTATATTCCATTACGAGTATATAGGGAAAAATGGGGGATGAATGGAGTCTGGAAAAAATCAAAACGGGAGAAAACTGAGTCATATGCGTGTTGCGCGCCTAGCACGCATAACGCATACTGCTTGCGCATGCTGAGCAAGCACGCAGCTTACGCAAGTTGCGCAACATTCACTGATTCAGAATTTTTTATTTAAATTTTCCTTAAACACCAAAAAAAAAATTAACATAAAAACGAACATCAACACATGTTATACAACAAATATATATATATATATATATATATATATATATATATATATATATATATATTTCTTTAAATTAAAACACAAACTAAAATAAAATCTCACAATGAAATGACTCATGAACAATTCTAGGTCACTCAAAGGTGGTCAAGTGATTCTAGAATGATAGTCATAGCTCCAAGCTATCATCTATAGTTCCAAACTCTAATTTTATGTTTATGTTCAACATAAACATTTTCACCCAATTACAAGCATATTGTGTTTATACTTCCAAAGCATCCATAAATAATTCATTAACCTAATTTCGACATCAAGTTATGTTACTATATATACAATACATTATACATCATTATATGCTTCATTAATGAAAACAACTCACTAATGAAAACATAACTTTAGAGAATATCAAACTTACCTAGTAAACTTAATTTCAAGATCCAATATTCTTCTCCTTGTTGAAATATTGTAGAGAACTTCCAAAGCTAGCAAGCTTGATTCCAATATACAATCTTGATTCCAAATATAACAAGATTGATTCCAAGATCCAATCTTCTTCTCCTTATTGATATATTGTAGAGAACTTCCAAAGTTTCTCTAATCACTTCTTTTACTTAGGCTAATATCTCTAATTCTTGCTTGTTTTAGCTTTCACAAGCTTAACTTTCTTAACCTTAATTAAAAACTTGTTCAAGCTTTCCTTTTATAGTGAAGCTCATATTTTCAACATGTCCATGATTCTTTACTAAGAGTGGCAAAAAAACCCGATCCCGGTCTAGTCCGGCCCGGCCCGCTAATTAGAGGCCCGGCTCGGACTCTAGTCGGGCCTAGCACATTAAGCCCGGGCCCGGCTTAAAAAATATTATATATATATATATATATTTATTTATTTATATTTATATAATAAAATGTATATATATAAATATTTATATAATACATTAAAAATATATTTAAATTTTTTATTAATAAAAAACCGGACCGGATAAAGCCCGGGCCCGAGTCGGGTCGAACCGGCCTAACCCGGTAGACGCTCGGGCCGGGTTTTCCCGGGCCCGGACCAAAAAAATAATTATTGGGCTCGGGTCGGGCTTATCAAAGCCTGGGCCCGGCCCGGCCCAGCCCATTGCCACCCTTATTCTTTACAACTAATCAAAACATTATTTCCGATATATAAGCGATTAATCCTAGGTGATCGGCTTTGGCCGAAATCTTAAGAATTGTGACTAATCATCTGGATACCTTAACCCCTTATGGTAGGCATACAGTTCGACGGATCATGTCTTGATACGCACTTGATTAACGAGTGTATCAGTCCACACCCAACGAAAATCTAGCGGTCAGACCATGAAAGGTCTCTGACATATATGACATTAAAGTGCGAAAGATCACACACAAAACCAATGTTATCCTATAGTCAAATGATCACATATGCTACTCGACTTGAGGAGATTCATATTGACAGTGGTGTATACTTCCAACTATTAGGAATCACTTTTGAGTCATTCAATATTCACTCCAACGAATACCCAAATGTCCATACGAGCTTCCATTACTCATGGTACATTAGTTAAACCATTGGAACTCCAATTCCAATAAACAACATGTGCTAGTCTTCTAGGTTATAAGAATTCGACCGTATTCCAAAACCACCGACTATGAATATTTACTTTAAGAATAATTTATAATAGTAATATTATCTCAATGTAGGACCACCCAGTGTCCAGTATCACTGCATTACTATTCTAAGGTTGATGTCATTTTCAGCATATTTATATATCAAACTAATATGCATAATGACATTACCATTAATAAGGTTGGGATGAAAAATAGTTATTTTATTAATAAATAATAAGATATAATGTACAATACATTATTCGGATTGGCTCTCCAAGTATCAAGTCCAACAACTTTGACTTGGCCTAATCTTGATTTAATCTCTTCAACACTATTTATATTCATTGCTAAAAGACATTGCCTTAAAGAAGACATCTCAAGTTAACCATGTATAATTTGTAAAATCTCATCACACTGGATTTGCATTCAATACAATCTCAATTCGACACGAGAGAAATCAACACTATCTATAAGTGAAAACAAAAGCAACTTTTCAGATTACTTGTTTCGTTGATTTGTCAACTCATAATTGTTTTTATAAATCTGACGATAATTTATTTATATATCATCAATTCATATTGTTTTGTTGCTATCAGAATACTCAACACGATCACCTAAACAAATCTAGAAGTGAAAATCCCTAAAAAAACCAAGCATACAGAGCACCCCAAAAGACATAGTAACAAAAGCATCCAAGACAATATCAATCTCGAGAGTAGTAATAAATATAACATAAGCAGACATGATAGATTAAATCGTCTTAAAATTGTTGGAACAATGTGCAGAATAAGAGTAATATCATTATTCACCACGAATATAAAAATGAAGTTGGGTTGAGTCGCAGATTAGATCGCTCTCTTTAAGACGTTTCACAGCTCTGCCCATAATGTGTGCTTGCAGTATGTCAGCCTCGTCATCCTCATGATAAAATAAGCCCAGAAAAATAATAAGTCTTTATTGATTTAGCACAAAATTGATTGATATACTCGCACCCAAAATATTTGCTCGGAACCCAAGAACACCAAAATAAACGAAGAAGGAGAACTGTGAAATCAGTTGGCACTTTTTTTGAATTATTACAAACTACATATATTATAATATGCTATCAATTGGGATTCTAGATACATACAATTATAGCACTGCCCAGAAATCAACCGAGACGTAGTTCGGGACTTACAAATTCTAAATCTACCAAGACACAGCTTGAGAATCAACTCACATATAGGAGAACTTTTTCCTCCTAAAGAGGAAGGTTTGAGTCTCCATTACTTTTGTGGGGACTCGAACATGGGTTACCAATGAAGCCAATACCTGAGTTGTTTTATCACGAGGATGACGAGGCTGACATACTGCAAGCACACATTATGAGGCCACTACCAACGTGAGTTGCATACATCCGTTGGGTAGTTTCAGATATATCACTTTTGTCACAATTATAAATTATAATTAAAAGGCAAGCAACTCGTTCAATGAAATTAAATGGCAGAAATCTCATTGAATTAATTATTTAAAACTTGAATTAATATAATCAATTTAAAAAAATGAATCATACCCATAATTAACAATTAGTAGGTAAATTAAATACTTTTATTAATTTATTTTTTCAGAATAAAATTTAATATATTTCGATTACTATAATTTTTATCTTTTTAAAATTCATAATCAATTCTTAAGAAATAGCATTCTCATTGAAAACACTCTACAAAGCCAAAAAAGATTTTGGGAAATCTCGTAACTTGAATTCTCTACATCATGTGTATCACAAGAAGAAGCCACACACTTGATTGGTTTGATTAAGAATAAGGAATTCAAGAAGATTTAAAAATCGTTCAAGATAAGCATGCCAAAAGCCCTCATTAACTCGACCTTGTCTTAAAAAATCCGGGCCGGGCCGTATAATGGTAGGTTCGGATCGAGCCAGGTCAAAAATAAATAAAAAATAAATTAATATTAAAAAATTAATATATTTTTGGTCTTTAGTGTAATATCCCGAGTTTTTAGTAACAGTGTTGAAAGACTTCTGACTTAAAGTTAAGGATTTAGAACGAGATGATAATCAAAAATCAGAGTTTATGTGTTGGAAATAGTTTGGAATATTTTTAAATGAAGTTTATGTGTTGTGCTAATGTTGAGAGCGTCCTAGATATGTATATTTGTTAGATATTTGAGTATATGCCATTAGTAAGTTTGGACTTGTATATATGTAAGCTCTAGTGTGGAAAGCATTTGTAAATATGGGCAAAGGTAAATAAAGATTTTAAAATTTAATGTATGACATTATTAAGTGATAGATTTAAGAGTTTGTACAGGAGACGTTCTTAGAATCATAAATGCATATATAGTTATGAATAGGGGTGGGCATCGGATCGAATCGGATCCGATTATCAAATCCGATCGAATTGAGTTGGTCCGATTCAACGGATTTCGGATCAGATTGATTTTATCCGATCCGATCTGATCCGCTCAAATTTTTTTTTTTTTAATATGCAAAACGACGTCGTTACATATTAAATAAAAAAAAATTTGAATTATTTCGGATCGGATTTTATCCGATCCGCTCGATTTTTTTGACTCAAAACCAAATTATGTGTAACGAATTCGGATCGGATTGGACCAATCCGATCCGAAATCATCCTATTTCGGATCGGACCAATCCGATCCGAAATAATTCGAATCGGATCGAACCAATCCGATCCGAAATATGATGATTTTGGATCGGATTAGTCTGATCCGATCCGATTCAAATTCGGATCGAACCAATCCGATCCGATCCGATCCGATAATTATCGGATCGGATCGTATCGAGTTCAATAAGAGGATTCGGTCCGAACGAATCAAACATCTCACAGCATTTCGGATCGGATCGGATTCGATCCGATCCGAATCCGATAATGCCCAGGGCTAGTTATGAAATGGTTTTGATATGTGACTGAAAGAGAATAAAGATTAGTTGATAATGTGTAACAACCAGTAGGCATTTGGGTATTGATTTTGTCTGGATGGTTAGTTAAGGACCGATGAAAATTCAAGGGATTGTTAGAAAATTGGTAAAATCAGGATAAATAGGGGTTCTGATCTCATAAAAATTTGATGATTCATATATATATATATATTAGATAGTAAATGTTATAACATATTTGACTTTTATGTTTCAGTTGTGCATGGTTACGTACTGAGTTCTTATAACTCACCTAAAGTCAGTTGCTAGTTTTGCAGGTTGGCTTCTAGATTGGTCAATCACTACAGTTTTGGAAGTCATGCTCGAGACGTGGATCACCCAAGCGGCAGTCACCCTTGCAAGTGTCCTGGGATAAGCTTTAGAAGTGTAGGATTTGGGATTAATATTTTATTTGTCGTGCTAAGCACGCTATTTGTAGATATATATTAAGTAAATGTTTTGATTGTTAATGATGTTGTGAGCACATAGCCCTTGAGTGTTGATAGATGATGTGGGCGAAGCCCTTAGGATATGATTTTGATGAGATTTGTGTGGACCTGGGGTCCTTTTATTTGTTTGATGTCTTTTTAGATTCCCTTTGATGATGGATTGTGATCCAGATTGTCCAATTTTAGGATATATCATGCCGAATTTTTGGTAAATTAAGAGGTTTATGGAGATGAGTCAATCTTGTTTCCTGCCGGTAGCATCCTGCCTCTGGCGGGGTGTTACATTTAGGTTGATGTATATGTCTTTAAAGAATTGATACTATATTTTTGTTGATATATTTTAAAAGATTTTGATTATTGCTAATTTTGAAAAATAAATTAAAAAAAAAAAGGCCAAAAAACCCACCCGGCCCGACAACATGCAAGGCCAAACTTTTCCCGAACTCGGATTTTTTTTGTTGGCCGGACTTCTCAAAACCCAGGCTCGGCCCGACTCATTGCCACACTTAGTTCAAGAAGATTCAAGAATCGTTAGAGAATATTGAAGAAAGATGATGTAAGGTACACAATCTTAACTCTTTTTTTTTTTTTTGTTAGTATTTAATTAATCATTCTATAAATCATTTATAATAAAAGGATTTTTGGAAATGAACTAAGAAAAATTTTAAATCTAAGCTGCATTGCATGTATGTTTTGAATTCTTACAAGTTCGGCTTAATACCGAATCTAATTTCACATAGAAAATAATCTTATTTATTTAAGTCATGATCCAATAAAAACTCTAGTTTATATACTCCAACGTTATACAACTTGAAAGAATCTTATTATACTTTGATTATTTGAATTATTATCTTATTATTTTCTTAAATAAACTGAATGCGACATCTTCTGTCATTCACCTTATCTCAAACAAACAGACACCATAGATTCTTAACCTCAATCCCAGGCCCAGCTGAATCTTGTTTTCAGAATCATGGT